>JASVER010000095.1:1487726-1776730 GCA_030449065.1 Oceanodroma leucorhoa
CCGCCATTACAAAGAATTGATGCAAATCTATTTTTGTTTGGTCTGTTTTATGCTGACAGCAATTAATTCTAAAGCCTACAGCATAAAGACATACAAGTATCACATATGTTTTTAATCTACAAGCAAGTTATCCAATTATTTTAGGTAAACTTTATGATCACAACCATTCTTACCAACTCTGATATGATAGGGTATTTTCTTCTTAATGGCTTAAGACTCTCATACACTGCTATGGGGAATATACTCTTSAACATTCCTCATGTTTTACCTCCTGATCTTGAAATAATAATATAATCAATGAGTACATTTTGTTTGTACTTATTAGTAAAAAGACACTAAAAGCATGCTGGGAAATAATATTCCATGCCTTAGGACTCAAACAAGTTCTCTTTATAAATAGAGCTTGTGTAAATCACAGACAAAGTTGACAAATTTCATGGATTAGTCATGGTGAAAATATCAGATTTCATGCTTTAAAACAGATTAATAGGAAAATCATATTAGAATCCTGATTATCCAAATTCTGCATGTTGTTGAAGAACAAAATGAAAAATAGCAATAGTTCCGAAGTCCATTCACTTATTTACACTTGCATTGAGTCACATATAGAGCATAAATCTTCCTCATCAACCAACTGCCCTGTAAAACCTCTGAAATCTATATTTAGCTACATTAGGCAAGACACACTAGAACCAGAACATCAGGAATTATAGAGACTATAGTACATTCAAGCTATTTCAATGCATTTTTCCAACAAATTATTCTAACGTGAAAATATTTTGTCACCTTACAGAAAAGCTAGCTAAAGGAAGAAACAGACTTTGAAACGAAAGCTGCTTTTTTCACAATTACTTATATTTGGTGCATTTAATTAAAAACTAGGGAAAGAATCTCCTAAAGAAGTTCCACTTTAACAGAATATCTTGGTATTCTGGTAAAAATATAAAATTCATACCAGTGAAAAACAACATTTGGAGTTAAGAGAAACTATCAGTTTTCATGTAAAACTTCATGGCTTTTAAGTCTTTCATGATGATGTAATTTAAAGTGAGGCCTTATTTAAAAGAGAGGTTACATATAACCATGTGATTCAAAGAGACTTGTTGACTATATAACTATTTGGCTTGATGCCTACTTCTCTTCTACTTAGTTGTATAGACCACTTGTCATCTTTGCGTATGAAGACAGCCAATTTGTCAGACATTTGCTTTAATTCTTTTTCTTTGTCTTCTTTACAATATCCTTCATATACATCCTGGTCATCAATATCATATATCTGACTGGAGGATGGAAATTCATTTGTGTCTCCGTCTTATTTCCTTTGCATGCAATCCTCCTGGGTCTTATAGGATGTACTTAATAAGAACCACATTATTCTGCTAAAGGAAGTCCTTGAGCAGACTTTGAGAAGCAGTATGGCAAATTAGTTTCAGAACGTGGAAGGTCAGGTTGGAAATAAAAAGCTGCAGTTATCTGCATTATTTTCTGCAGTCAGAAAGTAAGAAAGAGAGGTCTAACTTTCAAGAAATTATTTGTTTGATGTTTTTCCTTTAGAAAGCTGGACTAATTTATCCACAAACAATAATGCGTTGGACATCAGCTGAAACAAATTAAAATTAGCTTTTAGTTAAATTCACATTTTTAATATATGAGCAATCACATTTCTCTTCCAAGTGTATTTAAACGCTTTTGTTTCTACAAACTTAGAACATTATTTGCAACAAATTCTATACCATTCAACTATTTAAATTTAAGTGTTTGAGTTTGAACATAAATAGCCCTTTAGATGGTTGGAAATGCCAGGTTTATAGCTGTCCTTGCAACCTTAATTCTGCCCCCTGGTGTCTATGAATTATGGCTATTTCTAACTAATGATCACACGTTATTTTTCACCCCAGGATCTCAGTGTCATTCTGTTCACAGGCTAAATGTTTCTTACAGAGTGAAGTTGCCTTTCAATACTACCAAAGTTTTTAAAATGCTGCCTTTGCTAAGCATCTCTGTGAAACTGTGTTACTGTTTGCTTCCTGGGCTTCTCTGTGCTGCTCATCACCATACCTGGATATCTCTAGAACACTAACAAACTGCTTTCTGCATCTTCTTTGTGATATGAAAAGAGCATTATTATCTGTGTAGGAAAAGATGGTGCACAGATACTGGGCACCGTTTCAAAAGTCTTTGTTTTTTGCAGATGTCTTGGTCATTTGCTTTAATGCATTAGGCTTACTTGTGTAAAGTTCTTTGTTTTTTATAGTCCTTTTCATTTTTAAACAGTTATATAGACTTTAACATGTTATATTCAACACATCTCTATAAAATAAAATTGTACATTTTATTTTCCTCATTTTGTAGATGTTAAAAAGTTGCTTTTGCCTAGGCAGCCCAGAGAACTGTTAGAAATGGCCTAAAACTCAGAACCACTCCTTGTGCTTCAGCACTGGTTTTGCTCCTGATGACCAGATACTTTTACTACCATAATGGCAGTGTTTTCGTTGGTCTGAGGTACTGTGAATGCTCTATACATCTGAGCCAGGTCACAACTGAAATAAATAGAAGTTCACACAACACCTATATTTCAGTCTGCACAATTTGTTAGCACATAACAAATCTGTAGCAAGAGAATSCATAGGGTTAAGTTGACGAATAACATTATTTGTCTCCCTCACAGTCACTGTCCCATTCAATATGCAACTCAAGAATGTATTTAGTATAATAGATACCAAGCATGGAACAGCAGTGAGGTGCTACAGAAAAGGTAATAAATGGCTGTATAACTGAAAAGCGCTGTAACATGTACCAAAAGGGGCACCAAAATAAAAATTATATGAGCTACTTTAAATCTGGCACTTCCTAATTTCCAGACTTTTGATTTACTCTGTAATGTCCATTTAATGAAGCCATTCTGTTGACTTGCAACATAAATTTGCTGTATTAAAAGACAAAAGTTACAGACAACTATAATGATGGCACGTCAGTATCGGAAGCAAAGTTTGAGCTCTTAACAGTGACAGTTGAAGTACAGATATTCATCATTTAAAATAAACCTGTGGTTATTGGGGACCACTTCCAATTATAGTGTTGTGCACTGAAAGAAAAAGCTGCTAGCTTATATACCTGAGCAAATGAAAGTGTTTTGGTTTGCTTTGTTTATTGTTAAAACACAGTGGAGCATAAATCCAYCACTTATTCTCTGAACAAAGTCTGAGTGCCTTCTCTGGAGTGGCCATGCAAACTAAAAAATAGTGGAAATAGGGGTTTTGATTCTTTAAACCTACCAGCTTTTCCTCCCTGTTTTGAAATGGATCTGATAGAAAAATCAGCTGGACTTATAAGGAGCCTTTTTGTTGATTTCACAGTTAGGTGACATACAACGTGGAGAAGTTTGAGCAATGCGTATGGTCAGGTTAAAAATACCGGATCTACTCTTTGTTTTTACCATCTGGTTTTCAATCACACAGACCTCAATGGATTTCTCATTATCTGTTCTAACATCAGCAAATTAGAATCAGCTACAAAATATAATTAAATAAATTTCTTCATAGAAGCAATGAATGCATCATTAAGACCCAATAATAATCTCAGTCAAGTCTACCAAAAACCTCCCATTTTCTTTGGCAAGAGCAGATTAAAACTGAAATACTATGAAAATAATATTTCTCTCTCTCTCCAGTAGTGAGTTTATGTGTTTTGTGTCTGTGTTTCATTCTCCTCAGTGATGAAAAATTATTATAATCAATTTTTGGTTCTTAACATTTTGGGGTGCAAGAACTGCAAAGGACATGTTTGATTTTCTATTGACACTGAAATGAGGAAAAAAACCCCACAATATTTCCTTTACAATTCTAAAAAAAAATGTAATACAAATTTTGGACTAAATTTGGTCAAAACTTTGACATAATAATCTCTCCCCCACCTTCTCATATACTGAAAGAAATAAGTAATCCATGTTCGTAAAGTGTTTTAATGACCTCAGATGAAAATTACAAAAATGCAAAGCAAGTATAATTGTTGTTATTATGATGAAAACTACTAGTTCTACTCACTGTGTTCATTGCCTTAAGTAACACAGTGGGTAGCCTGTTATTACTAAAGGAATAAACTTTTTCATCAAACACTCTTTATAAAAATATTTCCCTGGAAATGTAACACAGCATGTAGCAAGACTACTACAATTTTCCATCAACTATGAGTACATGCAGCATAGGTACTGTATTTAGATAATTTTACTTGAGCTTTTTGGCAATAGTTCCTCTCAAGGAAACCTACATTAACCTGAAATTTAGAGTCTGTTATCCCCAGGCCAGCTTCACTGGAATTTTTAATATGGCACTGTCTATTCAACAGTTGTGTGTAAAATGCCAATAAACTGGCCAGAAAAGAGCTGAAGGGCTAATTGCCTTTTAACTCCACTGTGATGATAAAGTCACGGAGAAAGAAAGGAAAAACTCCCACTGCTTTAACAAGTTTATCTGACTGCCACTTTAACATTCTCTGTCTGCATGCACTTTAGTGCATTCACCAATAAAAGGATAAAAGCATTCAAAATCCTATACCTTCAATAACTAAGAAAGTCCAGATTCAAAACGTCTGCTTTGCTGGAATCAGCCCATTAGGTCAGCTAGCTTTTTGCGTGGTACTTGATTTCAACTATACAGTATATACTAAGAAAAAATTTCCTTTTGATGCAAAAGATTATAAATCCTTAGGAAACTGGAGTGAGAGAAGAAAAGGAAGGATACYGTTTTGAAATAATAATAGAAAGCAGAAACTGCTTCTCACAGATGAACGGTGAAATAGTGCCAAACAAGTCAGTGGTGAAATTCCCATTGACTTTAATAGGGCAAGGATTTAATCTCAAACTAAAATACAATACAGGAAAATATAGCATTATTTAATTTTTAATGTTGGATAAATATATAATTTCAATTTTCAATTATTCTCTGTTCCTTCAATCACATTTTATATTCTTCTCTTCTATACTTCCCTCTTCAAAAATCCAGTTTTATAAATACAATTTTTTTCATCTGATTGTGAATGAGATTTTCTAGCTACCTCTAGTATTCTGCACTTTTTGCACAGTGTTATTTCTTATTAATCCATAATTAAAAGTAGGCATCAAATAATATCAGTTATGGAAGTCAATATTTATAGACAAAAGGTGTATTTTCCTTTGCCAGTTGAGTGATAACCATTCTTGTCCTACTTAATTCCACAAAATGAGATGGTTATTAAAAGACATTTCACAGCATGATTGAAAGGAAGAAGCTAGTGGTCACCTAATTTTTTGCTAGACCTGTATTTTCACTTTGACCAGAGAAGGAACACAATCAGCTCTGATATTGACCTGTTTCACTTAGTAAAATAAAAGCAGCAGTAGAGGCATTGTGATTGCCAGCTGCAAACCACTGAGTGTTGTTTTTCTATTAAAAATCTCTTCCATGTTTTTCTTATTGTAACCTGGAAAGAGTACAAAATCTGAAATCCAAAGGAATTTCTATAGAAAAGAATACTGTTAACACCRAAAGTTCCTCAAGTACTCACAAAAGCAAATGTTGTATCATATTACAGGAAAATTTAAAAGCAGAAGTTCAAACTAAAAATGAAGTGTCCTTCAAAACCGACTTATGTGCATCAGAGCCTATGCATTAATGTACTTATTTCCATATAGTTCTGCATCTCCCTTCACCATCACCTCATAACTTGTTCCAGATTTTGTTATTTCTTTCACATTTGAAGGCACATTGTTTCATATTTGGGTGATGAAAGACTGAACTGGATGGAAGTACAGTGAAATGTTAGAGAGAGAATGAAAACAAAAATGAAGTTAAATTTTCAATTTATAAGGTGGTAACGAAACTAAAGAAAATTTAGTGCTCAGGAAGACCCAGAATGTTCATGTTGACAGTACAAAATAAACAACTTTGCTATCCTTCCAAATTTAAAATGCCAACACCTAAGGGAAGTAATGAATTTATCCATAACAATACACTACTTTTAGGTTGTCACTGCAGTTCAGGGGTATTCTTAAAGCTTAGATCTTTGTTACTAGATTAGAAGGCAGAGTAAACTAAAAGATCAAGCTAATCTAGGATAAACTTCTTTTCCACAGTTCAAAGGCATTGGCCTTTCCAAAGGTTCAATTGCAGGTTTCTTTGAAGATATGCCCTAAAGTTCATTAAAGAAATTTCACTGACTTGAACTGATTTCAACATTAAAAAGATAGTGCGAGCGCTTCATTGCCAGAAAGAACCTGTCAGACTGACTTTGAAGCTATTTTGGGTGGTATTAGTTTGTTCCCCCCCCCCCCCCCCCCCAAAGCCTACTCTATTTAAATATATCTTTATGTTTAAAACCTTAAGAAGACTTTAAAAATTAAATGAAAACATTCTTGAAAACACAGATTTTAAGAAATCCAGTAAAAAAATCATCACTTAATTCTTTCTACAGAATCCAAACTCAGCATCACGGATTTTTTCCTCCTCATTGACTGTCCATAACAATATTTCCATGTGGTAGTGCACACAGTGAACTGTCAGTTATTGCTTACGCACCAGCTAATCTGTGCATAGAGCTTTACAAAGAAATATGATGGCAAGAACAACCGCAGACTTTAACAATGTAAGATTTAGACAGATTTACATAGCCTTGACTTAATAATAGGTGCTCCATAGCCTGTATCAATAGTAATCTGAAGAGGAAAACACTGTTTAAGATTTTTCTCAACCTCTGCTGAAAACAAGAGAGACACATTTGCTGATTATAACTCCAGAGTTATAACTGGTCATCAAGATAAACATTTGTTTTTTACACTAGGCTGAATGCTAATCTCCTTATTCAGAAAAAAATAGTAATTGTTGGTATGACAGTCTTAGGAAGGGGACTTTATTAATAAACTAGCTGAAGGGGAGGCTCTACCTAGAGAACGGGACTGCACATACTTTCAAGATTTGTTATGAAATAGCTTGCAGTGTATTACAATTATATACTTTTTAAGTACATAATGCTGCACTGATGACTTGAAAAAAATTAACACACAGAAAATTTCCCAAATCAAGGGTAAGCATATCAGCATCAGTTTTCAGAATAACCAGGCACCCTCTAACTTTCTAGCAACACAAACTGTAGTTCCTGGTTACTATAGACTTCAGACTTCCGCACCAGACTCACAAAATGGTATTACTGAATTTTATTTGATTTCATATTTACTCTAAATACTAACTTACTGACCAGGTCCTATCAAATAAAAACCCCAACATGGAGTCTGACAACTATTATATTGTAAACACTGCTGATGCATGGAACTTGCCTTCTTGGACAATAAATTCTACATATTTACTTGCATTGACTCAAAATATTGCCTGCAGGACAAGTCAAAATACTCTGGCTGTAGTCTATTCCACCTTTAAGTTATTCTACCTTGAATCTTTATGAGAAAATCCTAAAGAGAGAACTGTCATATGTACCAAGGTTGATATGAAACACATCGTCCTTGGCTTTTTGATGTATCCTTTGTTACTCTCTCTTCATAAAAGCACACAGCTGTCTCTTTAAGTCTATTTATTTTATTTACTTTGCTTTTTTGAGTTCAAGATTTTATCTTGTAGATTAAAAAAAAAATGACAGAACTACCTGTCAATGTTGACACATTTAGGCCTTCTAGTAAAAGCTATCACGCTCTGCAGCTCACTCGAGGAAACTGCGTTTTATGAGAATAATGGAATTGATTTCAAAATGATTATTTAAAAAATTACAACATGACTGATACAGGTATACATACTGAAGATAAAACACTGAAAGCAAATCTCTTGCTGTATATTCAACCTCTTGCAGTGATGAGCAAGCAAATATTTTACTGATTAAAAAGACATTGAGAAACTGATCCTTCTTTCTGTCACCTAGCTTAATGTTAACCGCATAATGTGATTAAAGGCTAGACACGTATCGACAATTTTTTTTAAATTTACACAATAAATTTCCAGAAGTTTGTCTACTATCTTGCATACAATCTACTTAATRTGTATTACACACACAGAAAAAACTTCTATGGTGTAACAACATTATCAGTTTACAAATTCAAACAAGCAAAATGTAAAAAGTTCCAGAATTAAGATTATCTGTTCAACTTCAATTTTGTACCTTATTAGATATTAGTTATGATACAGTCCTTAATTCTGCATATTATGTTTTTCCCCAGGACTCCTGCCTCAATCAGAACACAGAATGGATGTCAGGCCCTTGCCCATGACCAACTAGCCAACATTTTTGATACATTTTATCTCCAAGCTTGGTTAATTGAACGCTATTCAAACACTACTCTCAAAACAAAACTATTAATTTCATTCAGGTTTTTCTAGAGCATTCTTTATTATGACATTATTACATTCATTTACCTGAGTATCAGCATCCACTACTCGGTCAACTTGCAGTTATCCTCATCTCTCTGGACTCTCTTCCATTACTACCATGAGGGATTTTACTCAGCCAGTTCCAATTTCCCCTCCAACTTCCATATTCAATCATTCTTATTTGCATACTCAGACCTCTGCCATGCCCTCCAATCCCCATCTCACAATCCCCTCATTCACAGTTTAGCAGTCCCAATTTTTCTCCTTGTCTCCTGAACCACCAACCATTATTCTCACCTGTTTGCACAGCTACCTCAGTTCTACCTGCAGTTATCCCTGCAGCTGATTTACCCTTTCTCTTCGATTGAGATATATTCCCAAACTCTTTTCCCTCCCACCTCAAGGTTTTTCATCAGTCTCAGTCCTCTCCGTATCTCATTCTCCCCCCTCAAATCAACTTGTTGAGAAAAATCCCAGCTATGGAGTAGCAGATGACACAGAAGATACAGGAGAGACAATCCCTAAGCTTCAKCTCTGGACCTGGCACAACAGAAGCCGTCCCAAACTGAAAATAAGGGAAAACTTTCTCAGCCCCAGAGCTGATCATGAAGATGGAATCTTAGCTGCTAAAACCTAAYGATGTCATGCAAACTGGGATTCTTCTAAAAGCCAATAAATTAAGCAAAGTTAACAAACATTTACTTGGACAACAAAAAGTACATCCATGAAATGAATACTATCCAACTGCTAAAACTCAGGACACCACCTTGAAGCAATGGGATCAGTAAACCTTTTCAAAGAAGTTTCCACTTCTATTGTTTACTAGTTTGGGTTTGTTGGGGTTTTTTTCCTGTATCCTCTGCCTTGGAAATAGCTGAGCCTTTTCAACTAAGCACATGGAACCATTTGTGCAGAGTATAAACTCTTGAGACAGATACCTCACTTGGCAAGTGTCCCAAGTAATTTTATAAAATTATCCGCTAAAATACAGGGTTTCTTTACAGGAAAGGTCAGACAACCTTTGAAAGGAGAAAGGATACTAGGCAGGTTTGTAAACTGGGAATATATAATGCAGATAAATAAACCCATACTACTGCTTTATTGTAATAACTTATTTAATTTGTTTCTTTTTGTTGTTGGAACCAGAAAGGGAATTCTGAAGTGCTCTAATTATAAAACAAAGAGAGTTGATAATTATTGCTAAAACAGCTGAAAAACTCTATTAAAAAAACCCAGCAGAACAAGTTAATAAATACTGTAAAAGCTCTTTGTAAAAAAACTATATTGATATAATTTTTGTATATTGATATAATGATATTTACATATTGATATATTGATATATATTTCACATATTGATATAAATGTTCATATATTGATATAATTTTGGGGTCCTTCTTGCTAAGGACAAAAAAAAAAATCTCCAGCGTGATGGGAATAAAAAAACCTGTTGTATATATAAATATTCAATAGAAGGAAAAAGGATATGTAATACTTTCAAGCTACTGTAATGCCTGAGGGAATGTTGCTATTTAGAGCTGATTAAATATATTTAAAGTTATCTCAATAAATAAATCAATAATTATTTTTTGCTTTTAAAATTTTGTAAAATACTACTGTTCAAAATGAAGTTAGGGATGCAATTAGTCACAAAGCAGATCAATACAAATAGATAAATACAAAATAATTTATGAACCAGTCATAACATCTCCATAGTTCAGTTTCTCAAAATAGAAATATAGTAGTTCCTACTTACACATTATTTTGCGGTTTAAATTTATTAAAAAGAGTACACATTATTAGTAGCAATTAACACCAGATATTGATTATGATTAAAGATGCAATTAAAGGCCTCTCAGAGGAACATAATGYATAAACTATATACATAATACCTGAAAAGAATGGGCTGCTTGAACAACACCCTTACGCTTCAGCAGTGAAGGTAAAACTTGCTTTTATAGTTCGATGTAAAGGGTAATAGTTGACTTTCAACTGACATTGATGGATTGTAGATCACACCTTCAAACCTAGCTGGATGAATTCCAGTTTTCATAGGTGTGATATCACTATCAGTATTGCTACCACAGTCAAATAATTGACCAGTGACATCACACTCAAATTGTAAGATTTTATTCTGAGTTGATGGGCTGCCATGTGTTTAATACTACAGTGTACCATGAGGGCCCTTAAAGCATTTCCTTTTAATTTTTTTTCTTCTGTTAACTGGGTTATTAACTGTATTAGCAGTATTTCCTATTCTGCATATAGGAAATACCTGCTCATACCAGTAATACCTTGTCTAACCATAAAAAAACTAAAAGGAAACTATCCACTATCCTACACTCCATAAATACATCAAGCTCTTAGGCACATAAAAGTGAGACCCTGTGATCCCTGGTTAATACCAGATCGATCTCTGTTAGAGTATTTTGGCTCCTTCTACACACATCCCACCATTAAATTTGATTCAACTTAATCCTGTCTAAAATTAAAATAATTGTCACCTGCTATTATTTACTTTATTGAATGTGAGTGCTTAACATAAGAGGAGAAAAAACAACTAAGCAGAAGAAATGACAGCAGTCACAGACATTTGAAATACAAGCATTTGCCAGTTTTTAACATCTAATTATAAAATTAAAATACAAGATATTTTAAAATAATCAGATTTATTTGGTGACAAAAAAATGGTTGTCTACAGTGTCTGTTGAACTCAGCAAGTATATTGCCTTATTTTTTAGGGCAAGGACCATTCATAAAAATACAAACAAATTTTATCTTCCTTGGGCTTTTGGGAATGACTGTTCTTTTGCTAAGATACTGTATATTTTATTCTTTGGGAATGCTATGAAAATTCAACCTCATTAAATTAATGCCTCACATAAAATTCAAAATTCTTGGTTCCCAACGGTGATGGTGTACGGAGGATAACTTTGTTAGTATATTGCATTTCCCTTAACTTTTAGCCTATTAATTTCTGCATCAGAATTCCATATTTGTAAAGAGCATAAGCTTAAGATATTGGCTTTTTTTTAAGTCTATGAATGAAGTGAAATGACAAAAGCCTTGGTTTTTTCATTTCAAAGGTAAAAAGACCAAAACGCATCTTAACCCGTTCATTTACACCTTAAGATCAACACAGTCTGAAACCCGAGCTAAGTCCAGGACACATTGTACCACTGAAATTCTATATTMATTAAATATTTGAAAGGTGCATCGTTATTTCTACAAAGATTACTTTTAAATAATAACAACTTCAAGAATCCCTTAGTTGTAGATGTTAAGTTATATTTAGAATTATAAAGAACGTTCTCTTTTCCTCCTAGAGGAACTTGAAGAACTATATACATCTGAAAACATTTTATTTATTAAAATTTAGTCATCTCATTTCTGCTTTTTGTACCACAAACAGATGCAGAAATGTATAATATTCAGTGTAGACATGTCTAAAAATGAAAGGCAACAGAGTATAAGCCAGAGTCAAATTCATTCTCAGCATTAATTCCACCCTTTTTTCCTCCCCATGCATTCTTGCCCCTTCTACAAAGTTCCTTGAAGTTTAGCAGCTTGAAATCATATGTCTGTCTGTTAAGCTGCTAGGTATGTGGAAACAAAGTTTTTAGGAGACCCATAAAATCAAACAAGATCAGACTAAATTATCTGCTGCTGATCCGCACTGATACATTACTGCTAGTCACTAAACCAGCCACTTTAGGTCCTGAAAAAAATTCAAGGGGCAATGAACCATGACATGCAACTTCACTGAAAGCTAGTTAAGCACATTATCAGACAGAAACCCCCCACGTCATTTTCGACCCCCTTGGTTGTCAATTTGGGAAACAGTAAGAGTGATAATTACCTCTTTAGCACTAATAGAGACCAACTGAGGTATTACAGCATGAAAGCTCTTTCATTACACAAACTGATCTCCTACTGACTAGGAATGCATTGAACTATTTTTTAATTCTGGGTAGAAACTATGCCACAAAATTTGTACCGAGGCCTAGCTGAAGAAAATAAGGCTGCGCTTCAATCACTTTCTCCACTGTCATGCCTGTGCAGATACCTTCTCCTATATGCCAAGTATCTGAGATCAGATCAAAATGTGGTGGTTGGGCTTTCACTGCTCCTTCTTTTCCTTTTGGAAGACAGTATATCAGACACTGCTTTATTTGCTTCCCACTATAGAGCTGCAACCGAGCAACTATGTTTTCTTCTCAATCCTCTGCTCTTTCTCCTCTACCACACACAGAGTCTGTTTTCCTCTTAGGTTTATACCTTCTAAGGCAAAAAGGCAACTGGAACAGTCATTTAAACTTAGTGTTCCAAATCTTTTCAGATCACCTGCTAATTCTAAATGAAATTAGAATTAGCCACAATTGTAGAATTAGTCACAAGTCCCTTACATTTGCTAATAAAGGCAGTATGAAAAGGTGTGTAAAAACTAAATATTCAGTATGTATTTGCGCATGAGCTTCCAGAGGAAAGTCTTGATCTTGCAGGACAGCAGTGTGCAGGTGGTGAGCCAGTTAAATCTTCTTTATTTTATAATGAAATTCTTAACACTTCTCCAGGTCCTTTGCTTTGTATAATTTTCCTCCTGGTTAAAGCCATGAGAAAACAACTGATAAAGCAGAAGTCCCTCCATGACATTGTGCGTAATGTATCTTCAAGTGAATCCTTCAACAGTCGAGAACTTTTTGTTCTGTTTTAGGAACAGTGCATCTTAAATTAAGGTTTTAGAATGACAGAATCCACCACAATTTTTTGATGTTCAATTGTCTTCCCTGTTACAAATTTGTCTCTCATCTGTCCTGTGATTTTTTTTCATGTGAAATATATGGTATAATTAGTTCCATCACAAATTTCCAGTCATCCTATGTGGCTATTCGCAATTTTCAATCCCTGAATGTCATGACAGTGGCTTCTAAGCACTTCATCCCTTGTTTTACTCTACAGTCATGACTGTTAGTTTTGTCTGCTCTATACTCTTCACTCATCAGGCTCCTTTTACTTCTTCATTCTGCAAGAGTCACATTTCTAATTTCCACTTTCTCTGTTCCTGCTCTCAYTTTGCAAAATATCACTGGAAAAAGCCCCATATCCATGAGGCTTCCTTTGTTATGAATTTGTTCTTTTCCTCCATTTTTAATAGGTTTACTTCGTTAAAATTATTTCTACTAGCCATGACTCATTCCAAGATCCAGGTATTTATTTGCCATTTCTCAAGTTTACCTCCCAGCACATTGTCACTATCTTTGCTCTGAATGGTCTTGACAACTTTTTCAGCTTGTCACATATCGTCATATAAGTTATCTGACAAAATGCAAATACCAAAAAGTAAACATGGAAACAAAAAATATTTTAAAAAATGTATCCATATGCAGATGTGGGCCAAAAGAGGTACTAGAATGTTAAAGTGATAAAAACTGAGAAAGCATATCACTTATCATAAAAATGATAAAAAATAGAATTTTCTAGGTTAGATACATTAGTTCAGAACTACCAAAAACATGTTTCTTTTATCCACTGTTTGACCTATACACTTACCTGAGAAGAGGTAAAAAATAAACCGAAGAAACACAACAATCATAATCTTTTTTTTTTCCTCATGGGACAAAATTAGACAAAATGGAACCTTCAAGAACTAGTTCAAGTACAAGTAAATCCCTACTTACTCCCTAGTTTCTGGCTGCTGTATTTCAAATGACCAGGATAAATACATGAGGGAACAACTTGAATAGTTAAGAATAAAACTGAATAAGAAATACGAGTATGGATGACTGAATGATGTGATGAAATACTAAAAATTATTAAAGGCATTAAAACTTTGCCTGCTATTAATAGATTAATAGTCAACTACAGCAATACTTAAAATATACTGAAAATACTTATTATAAAGTAAAATACAAAAAACCACTGGCATGCCCTTGTTATGTATTGCTTATGATCCAAATTATTACAATGTGTGGGTTAAAAGTATAGCTACAACAGTTTTGAATCATGTTYCTAATTATGAATCTTGCAAGACGGCATCTCCTAATATTGAAATATCCACMCTTGATATTAATATCCTAGCTTCTTTATGGACTCAAGTTAATTACCAACATTTGAAAAATATTTTGGCTATAATAAAATAAAACTTGTTTATTGTTGTTCCAAAAGATATATCAACCCTGTCCTCAAAGATTCCAAAACCTTTGGCTATGAGAATAAGCATCTTTTAAGTCTTTGATTCTTTGGATACTTATCTTCTCTGAGTACATCAAGGAAAATAAGCAAATAAATAAATAATCCAACTTTGAACTGCTATGCTCAAGACCTTTAAGTAGCAAACAAAAATACTTGACTGAGGTATGTTGCGGTAAGGATCCAAACATCATGTATACAGTACCGTACCACACGCTTAAAACAAGGAAAATGAGAGCCACTATACAAAAATTATGTTTTTTAATTCTCTCTAAACACATGAAACATCTTATAAATCAATATGATGCACATTAGATGTATGTCTTCATCCTTCTGTCATATTTTGATTTTGATCATTGGCTTGGAATACTTTTTTTTTTTTCAAGTATCAGGTGAAAGGAAAAGCAACAATCACAGATTGGTTTACAAAGCAAATGATCAGGTAAGATCTGTGGAACACTTTCAGGCACTAACATTCTCAAACACTTGCAYTCCTGCCATGCCTGGTTAGCTCCCTATATTCTCAAAGCCATTATCATCAGTTATGAGGCAGGCACAGTAACAAATTGAAACAAAAAAATCTTTCCCACTCCTAAGTTTTGGAAGCTTTTCGCACATCAAATACTTTGTGGGAGACATCACTAGAGGAGGCAAAAAATGATCCAGGACTCAATAACATGCTCAGTAATGTAAACTACACATTAATAGCTCAGTGTGTAGTTGTAGTGCATGCAAAAAAGCCAAGGAACACAAGTTGTGGATCTCAGCTCACTTGGGTTCAGCCTCTTGTTTCAATAGTCCTTTCCTGTCTCCACATTTTTCACTGAGCAGCTACCCTCAATGAGAGGAATTACTCACCACTGTCTGTATAAATAATGACAGCTATGATTATAGTATTCCTCCGACAATTCAAAAATTAGTACTCCTGCTAAGGTTTATTAGTTAAAGACTGTCTTATCTTCTGTTGTGAGCAAACATTTAGTGTGCTGTCAACACACAAAATACATATCTTCTTACTATGAACAAGAAAAGCAAAGAAAGTAGAGACAAAAAGCCGTAACAGCAAAACTACTTATCGATCCTAGCAATTTACACTTTTAGAAATAATACCATTTCTACACCTACACACAAAAAGTGAAGTGTATCAGGTAATGATGGCTTCTGGAAGAGATATTCAGATTAAGTATCTATTTGCCCCATGCAGTCAAAATTAATGGTAATTGAAACTTTCTAAGGAAGGTGGGAAATCACACGCTTCAGAGCAAGAAAATGCAATGGCTCTAAGGGTGAGCATGCAGCTTTCCCAGCTCTCCAAAGCCTGTCACAATCCTAACAAATTGTAGGGCAAAGTTTCCCCTGCCCCCCMAAAAGGTCTGCGCCAGAATGCCCAAGAACTACTATTTTATAGAACTGCTTTCAATAAACTTAGGTAAGTGCACATTTCCTGATTTGTGACATGTCCTGTGATTTACTTAAAGTGAAAATTCAAAATCATACTGCTCACAACATTCAGAATTATTGATTTCTATTACAATTGTACCTATTATCTACTCAAGGACTCAAGTCCCATCATGCTATTCACAGTATAAATACCTTTTGTCCAGAATTTTCACAACTTAGGATAAAAATATAAAGAAGCAAATAAAGGTGAGATGAAGAGGCAGATACAGCTCTGATTCAAATTAGTATTTATCAGCTTTGCTTGTCACTTGCCCCTCTTTTGTCAAACAGAAATTAATAGCCTTTAAGAATAATTATTAGTGATTTAAAGGGCGACACAGTGGTGAGTCTATAGATTTGGACATAGCTTCCCCTCACCTGGAGGAAACATGAGAGAAAGTGCAAAGTTATTGGAGGAACAAGTAGACTATAGTAGCAATAAAGGCTGGACTTCCTGATGCAGCCRAGGAAGGAACGATATTGTGTCCTGGAATATTGGGTCTAAATGGTAGAGAGTCAATTTCTTATTGAAGATGTGAAATCCAAAATGAGACAGGCCTAAAATATTCYAATTTATTGCACACTTTTCTGAGCACCTCAAAGACAAAGTTTACTGACCAACTTTCATCCTCAAACCTGGGACTATTTCTTCTACTGCATTAATAGTAGATGCTCAACAGAAAGCAAGTGGGTATGAAGATAGAAAATAAGGAATGTTCCTTGAGAACAAAACTACAGCAATATTTTGATGCACAATGAATTCCCAAAGATCTAAAGACTACTGTTTAGAAATCTAATTAAGTTAAAAGTGTTGATAAAAGATATTCATAACACATTTTGTACTAACTTTATCAGAAACTCAGGGCCAAAACTGATATGCTTATAGTATAAAAATAGCAACCACTACATGTATAACACAACTGTAATACATATCTTCAGGCATGTCAGCAATAAGTTTTCTAAAGGGTTCAAGAGCTTCCTATGAAAACCTGCCACACAAGTTAATAGAAGTTACTTGGGCAACATATTACCAAAGCTGGTGATCCTGAGGATTGTCTCACATTTTAGACAGTGGACCTAGGAAAGCTTTGGGACAATGTCCAAAATAAGCAAAAGATGCAAAGTGCCTTTTGAAAAAAAGGAGAGATGTTTCAGTGACTGGTGTTTGAGTGCAAATACATGATAGAGGAGCAGCAAAACTGGCACAGGACTGACATGGAGGAGAAATTAAAGCACAGCTAGAGAAACTCTGATCCTGTGACCTGGATAGCTGTGTGGACTGAAAGCTGCCAAAACCAGGATAGCACATCAAGTAGGTATGGCACTTCTACTTTATTTCTCTCGTGCTCAGGAAAAAACAAGCTGTGTACATTAGAACACAGATCTGTAGGTCTGTAAGAAAGACAGTTCACTATCAATTGTCTGTTCCTGGAATAGGTGCATCGGGCCCCGAACATTGACAAGATCAGAGTGGTAAGTTTGTTATTGTGTTGAACAGCTTGGATATTCACAGCATCTCACCTTGGTGGAGAAGGAAGAGCCATTGATACCGGAAGAGATTAGATCACCCATTAAAAGTTCTAGTAATAGACTTACCTTCCAAGAACAAGAGCAGCTGTATGTACTGCTGTGAAAACTTACATGCACATCTGGGCAACATTTGCTTCATACAAAAAGATATTTTATTTGTATTTCATACAAAAGATATTTTATTCCAAATTCTTTACCTACTTTAGTAGGTGCATTTATTCAACTCTTGCTTTGATTAAAAAAATAATAAAGTGACTTAGAACTGAAATTGCCCAGCATTCATTTAAAAGTATGCAGTTTGGTTTTAGTAATATTTTTAAATGCATAACTTCTCCCTTGTACAAATGCAAATATAAGCTTCCCCCAAACACATGCCAGTAACTRTATCTGCCAAGTCTCATGTGCTAAACACGAAATTCATTCTTTTGGCCTCATCTCATGCTCTCCTGCTGCAAGACCTCATGCATTTACAGCATGGTGCCGCTTCCTCACTCCAAATCCATAACCTAATATGCCACATGCAACTGACAGGCTAATCAACCATGTGTACCCAGTGTGACTTAGATGGCAGTGGGGAAGTGACAAGGGCAAGTCATGCAGCTGAAAAAGCGTGCTACAAGGCCTGCGTGGGCCTGGCTGTCTCTATCACGTGAGCAAACACCCATCTCCATCACTTACACCGCTCGCATGTTGGCATTCCAATAAACTGAAAGGGCTGGAGTGCGTAGGAGGGATTGACATGTGGAAAATCAAATATGGAGGGGAAACACTTCTTTTATGATGCACAAAACCCGTTGGTGTGGTCAACAGATGGAATGTAGCCAGATGCTCATTACAGCTATGCTATTGACATTGCTACAATTAAGGTAAGAGTCACTGTTTCCACTGTAAACTCCTGTTTGCAAGACCTTATAAATTGGCCGTAAAACTTCACTTCAGGCAGAACCTTAACACACAAGGTCTCAGCATTAAAGTATGTTTCACATATATTAAAAAAATGGTGTGCCTTTTGGATTACATGGTAGCTCAAAACAGGTTTCCCATTCTTGTTCTAGTATTCTCTGCACTCCTTGCACTCAGAAAAACCTTTGTGTCTACTGAGTAGAATGATGGAATTTTCCATTCTAATTACAATTTTCCATAGTTGGTAGCAGTTTCGTTTCTTATTTTACTATCGCATTAATAAGCTAAGTTGTTAGCTTTGGAAAACTGGTTATCATCTTTTGAAACAGTATTTTTAATTCACACCACCTCCTATATATTCATTTAACATAATCAAAATACTGCTTCATATAATAAAGCACCTTGGTTGAAAAGGATGCATTATAGTTTTTAGTCTATTTTTCTCACATAAACACCCACCCCTGCAATGTAAAACAAATTCAGCCAGTTAATACAGTATGTTATCCTTTGTCCCTGAAGTAAGAGGGAAAAATTTCCTTGGATTTCAACAGGAGCAGACCCAAGCTTTCAAAATACATGGGTGCATAACATTATAATTACTTCTTATTTATAGAGTGCTGACAGTAGGCTCAGTGCTGTACAAACAAAAGAAGACATGGTCCCTGCCCCTTGGGGGTTACAATCTGAAAACACAACAATTGAGGCACATAAAACATCAAGTGGTGATACAGTCCACAGTGGAACACTGACATGTTTGTTTTCCCATAAATAAATCATTCTTTGGGGCTAGAGAGAAAAGGGCTAGTCAGTCGTCTTCAATTTGCTTTTTAAGAGAGGATTTGAAAAAAATCATATTCCTGGCACCCAGTCTTGCAAATACCCCATCAAATATGACTATGAGAAAAAATAATCTATAATAGGTAAGGACTTAGTAAACAATTACTGTTACAGAAAAAAAGTTTACATTCCCTTTAGAAGGAGCTGAAATGCTACTGTATGTCTGTATTCCTCAACTATTGAAAAGCACACATCATCCTTCTACTTCTCCATAGAATGTAACCGTGTCTTTATACATACACATAACTGTGCAACTAACCACAGTTAGTACTCCGATTGGTGAAGTTATCTACGGCAGGACAGGATACTGCACTTTTCAGTAGAGCCTCTGTGCTTGTGAAACTTGGATTGAGATATACAAAACCAGTGCACTTTCTTCTTAAAGAACAAATGCAGCTGGGTTTTCTRAAGCTCAGGAATGACACTGGTCTAACTGCTCTAAGACAGGGTCCATTTCAGCAGCCTCTAGGAGAAAGAGAACATCCCATTCCCTTCCAGGCACTTTGCTGGTTATGTTCCCAGCAGACACTGAGTCAGACTCATCCTGTTCTACAGAGCAAGTCCTTGTTTTAGTATCAGTAGTTTTACACTTAATTTAATCAGATCAGCTACAATGCAAACATAAAAGTAAGGCCAACCACTCCTTTCTCCTAATTTCATCTCTTCTGGGTAGCAACAGCTTGTGCCCTGTATGTCTTCCTACTGCCAAATAAAGTTAGGAAAAATGTTGAAAACAGGAAGACAGTTTGGCATATGCAACACTTAATCCCAAACGAAGTGCTAATGTTAATGCTTTTGAAGCACTCCCCAATTGTGTATATGACAAAATCCAGTCAACTTTGTAAGAGCTAGATCCCGCAGCTAGTAAGCGCCACAGTGCAAGTGCCTGAGACTACGGCTTTGCATTCTTCACATAAACTTCTTATGACCTATGGCTTCATGGCTGGATACAGTTTTTAAATTAATCCAGTCATGATTATTTATCACACTGGGTCAGTGACAAGTTTTTTAAAAAACTATTCTTTAAATAAACATTTACACTGTGAACTTAATAGGCTTTAATGTCTTCACAGAATTATAGGGTGGTGGTTTTGTTCTGTTTTTTTAAAGTGACAGATCAAGACTGGAAGGCCTAAAATTTGACCTATCTGGCAGTGATCCTCCTTTCCATTTATTTATTTTTCTAACCTGCTTGCCACCGGTAAAATTAAATTAATGAAAGGCAAGTGATATTAATACCAAAATAACCAAATTAATGTACAGGGCATATGAAATAATATATAAGAATTATCAATAATATAATATTATGAAATAATGAGCAAGCTTATTTGTTTACTGCAATGTCCAAGTAATTTGTGTCTTTCCAAAAAGTTATTTAATTGAGCGAATGTTCAGATTCTAAAAGCAGAAAGTGTAACTCCTTCCATGGAGGCACCAGGAAAAATATTCCTGTCATACACATGGAAGAGAAACATACCTGTACTGCATGGATACCCACAACGTATCTGAACAGCATCCTGGTAGAAAGAAGCTCTGCCAAGGGACACAGTAGCCTTGACTTTAAGGGTCAACTTGCAGGACATAGACATTTTAGTTAGGTGCTAGTGATAGCCCAGTTGAGTTAGGGTCAGCACATCACAGATGTGTGAATTATTACAGTTCCCTAGGTCTGAAGGAAGAGTGCTCTAAGGAAACACGAGTGCCATGATACTTCCAGATTTGTTTGATCTGGTAGTTACCAACTATAAAACTGGATGGAACGATTTTTACTGTAAACATTTACCATAATTGTGTAGGGATTGCAACTGAAAACATTTGAGATTGAAATAAAGTTACACTTAGAGGAACCTCTCAGGGGAGAACTGACATAAAATGTGGTACTGTGGAAGGCACACACAGACACCAACTCAGGTATGCAAAATGGGGCCTGTAAAACGAGCACACTGTAACTGAAGAGAAGGTTGTTAGTGGAGAGGAGATAATGTCCCTGCCCATGGAGGGGGAACAATGACAAGAAGATCTTTGAAGGTCCCTTGCAACCCAAACCATTCTATGATTCTATGATAAGGAACCTATGGCAGACTAACTCAAATTTGCAGTTTTTCTGATGCATCCAAATATTGAAATAGTGTACCAAATTAACTTCAGTATAATTACACGAGGGTTGAATATCAGATTTTAGATGAGACTGGAAAATATAGGGAAAAAAAGAAAAAGGAAGAGGCATTTAATTTTTGACCACTCAACCAAAGTGAAGCAGAATTTTTGCTGACAGCACCTTGCAACTAAATACGTGAAAGAAAATGTTAAGTGAACACCCTCCCTTTGTCCACATTTTAACACACATGTTCCTGAGAGCGCTTCCTCTTCTATCCCTCAATATTATGATTAAACCCACTTATGCTACTTAAGTCATCTTTGCACTGTTACTACGTTCAGAGGCAATGAAGAGTGTTATTTACATACAGAGTGGAGGTGAATGTAGATGCGCCTAGAATTATAAGCTGGCATAAGGGACATCTTAAGGATAAGAAATGAGATTTAAGTCAACCCAGATAAGACTCTATCCAGACTTAACAACAACCCATCCACAGAGGGTTATTTGCAAGGTAGGTACTGATTTTTATCCTGAAAATATTACAGAATCTTTAAATAGCTTGAAAGGAATAGTGAAATAGATAGCAAAGAAAGAACTGAAAAATACGTGCTGTGATATAAGATATAGGACATGCTTTGTGCACCGTAACTGCATTTGATATGGTTGTGCACACACTACAATCCACAGCCAGTTACAATAGATATGCATGCGACCCTCCGCTTTTCCTGCTAGCAGCTGACACCTGCCTAACAGAATCTGCCTTCTCATGCTCCTGGCACCAGTGTATTATGGATGAAGCCCACGACTTTCTGCTGACCTTTTCTATTGTGATTTTTTTCTTTTTCCAAAATTTTTTCTCTGTAACATTCCTCTCAGATGCTCCCCATTAAAAATATTTATTCATACATGCAATATATGTACATGATTTGAATATAAGCATTGGGTAAAGATTCATTAATAAGCAAACAGTGCCTAAATGAAACCACTTTAAAAAAAAAAAACATTTGGCCCTTCTCTACTAGGAACACATGGAATAATCTGATGCAAAATCCATGCCTACAGACATACCAAATACCAAGAGTTGAGTGTGGGGCTCACTACATATCTAAGCAAAGCAACTTAGCCATAATTTTCAAGACTATTTTTAAACTTCTAAAATCTGACTAAATTTTATTTCTCATATTAGGAAAAAGAATCAATGAATAAAGAAATCTGTGCAAAATGCATTTTATTCTAAAAGACTTTTTGTTATTTGGAAGACCTATAAAATTYAGTGTCATAATGAAGTGCTTCTCATTTTGCATCATCTCAGAAGACTTTTTCTCTTCCATGTTAGGGGATTGTCATGGCAAGCCAAAGAGTTTGTTGTGACTTCTATTGTTTCTACTGAGTACTGGAGGAATCAGGCTTTAAAGTGTAGGTCACCTTTTGGAATGTAAATTACAGCAGACCAACGGCTGTCGCTTATTTATATATTTTTGGTTTGTTTAAGTTCCAAATCCTTTTTTCTACAATTGGTATGGCCTATTATGTAGAACTAATTATATTTCCATCAACTTTGACTTCACTTACTCTGTTGCTCATTTTTCACTGAGAAGGCTGTATATATTTATGATTGTTTAGTTGTGAAAAATGGAAAACACCAGCAATTTCACTATGTGTTTAAAATAATGCATATTTAAATCCAATGCTAATTTAATTRTAAGCATATTTAATAAATTTAAACGTTAAAACATTTAATGTATTTCTAGATAAAGACATCTGTTGCTAGGGATTAATCTGCAACTGAACAAAATGTTTTCTTAATGCCAAATGAAAAGCAATTGACTTAACTACCTGCAACAGGATACAAAACTCCTATTTTCTCCTTGCTGGGGTTGGCTCAGTCACAGGGAAAGGAGGAATCTTATCTTTTCTTTGATAAAAGGCTATTGCAGATACCCTTCTGATATCCAGGAAATATCATGTCTAATGAATAGGCACTTTGTTACAGAAGTTCAACTTCTGGTTAGAAATAATTTTTCAAGTGCTATATATAAGAAATGACAACCGAAATCTATCCAAGGAAAGAATAGTCTGTATGATTTATAGCCTGCAAAGATGGGAAAACTCCATTTTCGTTATGCTGAATCAGTAAAGATATTACAGGGTGAATTTGTATTTGACCTTTAAAGAATTGGTATGTAGGTAAAATGCAAAGACCTCATGTTAGTGAACTGTTGAAAGCAAACATAAAAACCGTATTGGTTAAACACATTAGTATTCCAAACTCCTTGGATTAGTTTTTTGTTTGTTTCAGCAGTATATTCCTAAACCAGCACAAACATGCAGCAACTTTGAATATTGCAATTGATGCCAATGGATATCATTTTACAATTGCCTTCAGTTTATGTGCTCTCTAGAAAGAGACACCCTGCCTTCCTATGCCCCCTTTCCCTGCTACTCCCACTTCCCAGTCACAGCCATGCAGTTCTTACCATTGGCCTTTCTGGGCATCACTATTCATTTGGCTAACTGGTGAGCCAGATAAGCTCACTGATTCAACAAAGCAATCATTATTATTTTGTTTTGGTAAGGGTTAGTGTTCAGCCAGATCTGCAAGCTGAGGTTGAGTACTAATAATAGCAAAAAGACCATGCAGCCTCGGAGTCAAAGAAAGGGCAGGAGCATCCTTCACAGCAGCACCAACAGACTTAGATCAGCTTTCACAAATAATAAAAAAAAAATCTTTTGGATATTTTGTACTTTCCATATACATTGTTCTATCTCTGTTTTTTCATGCATCATTGCTGTCTACTGAGATGTACTTTTTAGTTGTTCGTATCATATGGCTRTAAAATAGTAAGCTAAGATTAGTTAGAATGCCTTGCTCTCCTATGAAATATCTTTAAAATTAAACAGTTTTGCAAGTTCATTTGATTTCTATTTTATGAAGCTAGGAAAATGGACAAGCCAGGCTATTGATAAAGGAAGTTAAAGTTCTCCTTTAGATAAGAGATTCAAGTTAATCATTATTGCAAATTTACTATAATCAAATAGCCTTATAGCTGGCTAACATTAAATTAGTTACTATCATCTGAGTTCCTAATAGACAGTTAAAAGTACTGTACAGGTGGCCAATACAGTGTTACTAGTAATCTAAAGGGAGAAATCAAGGCAGAGAAGACAAGATTCAGGGTTTCCAAATATAGACAGGTCCATTCATAGGGTTCTCCTGACTGCTCTAATAAATTCACATACCAAAGTGTATTGGCACTGGTGGAGTCACTAGGAAGGTAAGGCTCCGTTCCTTTCACAGCAGTTCAATCTCCTATAGAAAAAGGGCATTTAATGATCTCCAGATATGCACGTAAGTTTGATTCTTAAGTTCTCTGTTCCTGACTGACTGCTGCTGAATTAAAGTCTCCTTGATACAAGCCGCAAGTCCTCCTGCTGAGAAGGATCATTTACATAGAACTTGCGATGCCAGCAAAGACGTTTCAGTTACATCTGGTAGTTTATCATCATCTCCACAACATCCCTGCTTCATCCTTGCTTGCATGAAATGCAGATAGACAAATACATAAATTATTCTTACTTCTGTACTACCTGTTTATATGTTTCCACACATTTCACTGCCCATATACTCTGAGGTCTTAGT
This sequence comes from Oceanodroma leucorhoa, assembly GCA_030449065.1. Classification (NCBI taxonomy): domain Eukaryota; kingdom Metazoa; phylum Chordata; class Aves; order Procellariiformes; genus Oceanodroma; species Oceanodroma leucorhoa. Next base: position 1,512,706 of record JASVER010000095.1, read on the forward strand.
AAAAAAAAAGTCTCTGTCCAAACAAGGGCCTGAGCAACCTGATCTAACTTTGCAGTTAGCACTGCTTCAAGCAGGAATATAATCTTAAAATTCTATTAATGATAAGGCATAGTAGAAAATTTAAACAAAATATTAATTTCTAAGCTTTATGTAAAATTTTGATTTAAGCCTGACATCTGTTAGGATGGACCAAGTGTTATAGCAACACTGTGCATTAGTCAAGTTTGGCTCAGAAAGTATTTTTTCCCCTTTGTCCAGCAATGAACATGTTTTAAAAAATGATCTGAGCTGCCACTTGGTTGTGAAGTACCCCAGACATGAGGGTGGTTTATATATAACTGCCTATTCTTTAAGAACATAAACCAGCAGTAATTTTTTTTTAGTATTACTTTTTATGTACACATGCCCTATTCAAGTACATTATCTACAGATTTCCTCTAGAGCTGCTTGCTACTCATGTGTATATGTTAGCTTTTTCCATTAAGCTGAGCTACTCATTTTCTGCAGTACCACCTGAACCATGCCTATTAAAAATTGTCACTCCCGTGTAACATAATCCCAGCAAAAAGTCACACGCAAGATGTAATCTCGACAAGCCACTTGGAATCATCTCTAAAATAAGTAAAAGCCTGCATTCTTCCAAGGGGATGAATCAATACGATAAAAACATCTCAGGTGGATGTCTAATCTGTTCACATGAGAACCTGTCAGTAGAACACTCACACTTTAAGATTAAACCATCTTCATAATCTGTCATTAGAAGGAAGAGTAATTGATTCAATTTCTGAAATGTCTCTTAGACTCCCACTTAAAACCTTTCTTTCACATTTTCATACGTTTGCATGGCAACTCCAGCAACAAAATGCATTAAAAAAAGTAAAAAATCTAATTTTGTTCACAAATTCCTATTTAGTTTTGCATCTAAAAATCTACTTCCATTCAAATACTTCCTCCAGAACAAGTATATAAGGTTTAACTACTAAAAAAAGATATCAAGAGCTCCAATTTGTGAGAATTTTCTTTAACGTGTCAATTTTTCTTTTAAATCAACACATACAGATCTGAAACTACAACAGTCATCTTAATGATTCTTAAAACTGATCATATGTCCAAGTAATTATTGAAGTAATATATAAAACATTCTATTTCCAAGGCAAACTTCAAATGAGGAATGCAGATATCAATTTAATAAATTATTTTAAGTGCAGGCTAGTTAAGGTTCCACATGAAACAGAACTCTACATAAACTAATCAAATGGCCAACCATATCTTTAATCATTAAAAAGCAAATATTTCCAAGAAAATATATCTACAGCACAAAGTAACCAAAAATATTATTTCACGACACCTTATGTAATGGATTTTTTAAAAATTTTACTTTAGAAAATCCTTTCCACTGACATTTTTGTCATTAATATTCTTTAAAGGTAAAGCATTCATACTTCAAAAACTACCTCCTGGGAAGCAGAGATCTCTGCCTTATCTCCCTACAAGAACCAGTAGAGATTACTATTTTAGAATTAAAGAGAGACAAGTCAGTGGCTTAAAAAAAGCTTTCTAGACTAGGAAATAAATATAAGCTAATTCTGACAGCTCTGCTAATCACTTGATAAATCATCTTCAGAAACAATATTAGGGCATATGATAGTAGTTTATCTTTGTAACATCTGTCATCCAGAAAGGGTATCTATTCACCCTTTAGACAATGTATATTTGAAGCAAGACACTTCAAGCCACACCTCATTTTGAGTAAAATCAACAAATGTTAAATAAAACTAGCAATGTGATTGAATAGTTTAGGAAAAAATTAAAACATACTGACTCCAGCAAAAAAATACATGGAGACTTTTAAGCGAGGCAGAATATCAAGAAAATTACTACCTAAGTTAGATAYGAAACTAAAGAGCTCTACCTTCCCGAAAAATGTCGTGGTAATTTGAAGACAAGCTGAAAATGGCGATACCACTAATATGACAGCAAGCAACCTAACTTTTTTTGTCACAAGACGTTTTATCATAACAATTTCACAATGGGTAAAGCAATACATTGGAATGAAAAGGAGCTGGCTTGAATTCTTCACAGGTAAGCCCAGGATAGCAGTAACCAGCATGTCTCTCTCAGCTCATGTATGTTAGACCTCATGCATTCTTTAGAGCAGTGTGCAACCTTGGTGTTGTTTTACCATCACTTAACCTATATAAGCAGCAACTTTTGACTGGCTAGGAAATGTCAAAGWTTTCTCCTTATCTATGACTCCTCTAGCCACCACAATGCAGGCACTGTGTCCTCTAGAATGGACTGCTGTAGCCTGGAAGTAATTTGGAAATATTACACTGATTTCCTGTCATGGAGTGGGCTGCTGTAGGTATATAAGCATGGAGCTCCAATCTCCCAGAGACTATCTATGCCTACTTCTAGCTCAAAATGCAAACCCTAGCTTCAGCCCTGGGCCAAAGACGTATTTAAGTAACAACGCAATAACTTGCAGCAATATTAAGTTATACCTGAATGTTTGACCATCACCACCAGAAGCAGCACAGCTTTGCAACCTGGACAACTTGTTTCTGTAGAGTGTCAAACAATTTCATCTCCATAAGGCATGAAATCCTGCATTAAATTCTGAATAGTTCTGTCACTCCTTTTTTTTTTTTTTTTTTGGAGATCTGGCAAGAAAGTGATGTAAATCAATGTCATACTAAAATCTAGAACAAAAGTTAGCATGACGGAATAAGTGGTTAAGGAGAAAGCCTATGAATAGCCAAGATTTATCTGCATTATAGAATCACAATTTGTGAGCATTAACATTGAAAATTACATAAATTCCTGTTACAATAAGAAGCTAAAAATTAATAACATGCTGAACTGTTATCATTCACTTCACCTAGGGTGAATTTTCTGTGGTCATTATTTTAGGCAGTATGAAAAAACATACAGCAAGCATCCTTCCTTGCTCCAAGAAACATACTAAAATGTCAGCTCTATTTCATTAAGATTGATCCTATCAGAACAGTGCAGTTACCTATGGCAGAGGCCACCTGGGAAGTGGGGATCCAGGTAATACTTAAAGATGTGTTACTTATGCCATAAGAATAGGGACCAGTTCACAGACTGCACAGTCTATGCAGCTATATCAATTCCTAAAAGTATAAAATACAGCAGGATGCTATTTCTAACCTTTAAAATCAAGAGTGTATCACTTTCCTGAAAGGATCCCCTTTCAGTACATAAAGGGCGCTTATAAGAAAGATGGGAACAAATTTTTTAGCAGGGCCTGTTGCAACAGGACAAGGGGGAACGGTTTTAAACTAAAAGAGGGTAGGTTTAGACTAGATACAAGGAAGAAATATTTTACAATGAGGGTGGTGAAACACTGGCACAGGTTGCCCAGAGCGGTGGTAGATGCCCCATCCCTGGAAACGTTCAAGGTCAGGTTGGACGGGGCTCTGAGCAACCTGATCTAGTTGAAGATGTCCCTGCCCACGGCAGGGGGGTTGGGGTGRATGACCTTTAAAGGTCCCTTCCAACCCAAACTATTCTCTGATTCTATGATTAACTTATCCATGATACATAAGGTTTCTTGTATGCTGACTCACATCTGCTTCTAAGTCTTTTATCAGTCACTCCTCCATACTGTGTACTTTGTTAAATCACCAAAAATCCCTGATTTGTGTTTCAAAGGAAGCACCATACTGCTTAAAAATTATGTTAAAAGATGAACATCATAGATGATCCTACTAACTTGAATATATGGTTTTTTGATTCCATTGACTTTTATTTTCATAGTTTAAGACACAAATATTTTTAACTGGGGAAAAAGCAAATAATGAGAAAGCAAATGAATGTCGTATCAGTGCTACTGAGAATCTTTTTTTAAAAAAGCACCATTATTATTTCCAGCATGGAAAGTAAAAACCAGAAACCAGCTGAGTTGTCAGTCTTTTAATTCACAGTAGGGCAACAACCAGGTTTCAATCCAAATATGCAGTTGATGGGCTGGATTCAGAAATCAGATGGGAATTTTGCAAACTGTTTTCACAAATTGAGATGGATTACTTTATCCCCAGGAACTGAAGTCCCACCAGAAAATGCTACCCAGCTACAAATGCAACCAGACTTGAAAATAGACCCTTTCAGGATTTGCATCACACCTAGGAACAAAGCAGGGGCACGGACCTAAACTGGGTAGTAGAGTCAAAGCTACATACACAGAATTTCAAACTGGAATTTCAACTTTAAGTTCTCATACTAGTTCAACTTTGGAAATAGCGAACAAAACAGACATTTCTTAAAACAGGGTCTGAATGCTAATAATCAATAATTATGTGAATTGTTTTTTAGACTAAAAGATGCAAACAAAACACAAAGGTTTTTTTTTTAACCACTGGGATATAAATACAATGTAATTAAATATCGTAAGACCTGTTTTCTACCTTACAATGGATTTAGGGTACTCAACTTAGCAATCTCCTTTCAACACTTTTAATTATTGTTATTATTTAATTAAATTGCAAATTTGAAAAAGAATGATTCATTATTGAAGAAGATTCAAGCCAGGGGAAATTTTCTTTTTGTTTAAGAAAACACAAAGGGGCACTTGCCCCATCTTAGCCCCCCCTCCCCGTAAATAAATAAACAAATAGTATTTTTATGTTTATGGCAAGTTGCCAAAGCTTAAATTGGCCTCCTTGAGAGGCTGATAGAGCTGTTTTAGTCACTACCACTTTGTTTGAAAAACTGAATGAAAACCAGGGAGGCTAAAAATGTCTTGGTTTACATTCACTAATATGTAAGAGAAAAGAAAGAGTGATAATGGATACAGTGAGTGTAGCTATGCCAAAATACTTCAGTCTGTCTGCTTAAAAACAATGAAGAAGAAAAAAAGTCTGAAAATTCTCTTTGCAAACAGGGATGTTCTAATTGCTTTTCTTTAGGCTAATTGGTTGGAACCGACACTGGACCTTTTCAGAAAAGAAGTCTTATTAAAATTTTGAAGGATTTTAAATAAAGCATAATTCCTTTATGTGCTCTAATTTTACTGTAAATTCTTTGCTTTCCTAGAATGATCTCACAGTATTTCACCAAACCCTTCTCAAGATTTTCCCACTAAGGGGGCTCTAATTCACTCCCTCCTTTCATTCCTCCTAGAGCCTCTGCATGCTATAAAGTTCTTTAAAGGTAATAGCTAATGTGTGTCCCCGAAAGGAACAGAACAAAGAACCTAGGTTAGAATGCTTTCTTCAGATTTGTAATTTGCTCCGTGGCAGTTAGTAACATAGCAGCTTGCAAGTAGCTAAAATAGGCATGTTCCTTTAAAGTGTCACAATGGGTACATTCTCAAAACAAAGTGCTCTAACACACCAACACAAAAAACTCTTCATTTAAAATGTTAGTAGAAATGAGCATCTTTAGAGAACACAAGCTTCTACTGTTACTATACTATTATTAGTAGTAGCAATATTACAATTATTGCTACTACCATCGTGAGTCATCATATCTACCTTGTGCAAAACACCAAGACAGGTCTCTTCAACAGAGCATTGGCAGACATAGGAGGAAATGGGGAAAGGAATTTTCTGTTTATTAATATTTTCGGGAATGTGAACTTTTCATGTTAGTTTTCTGTGCAGTATTTTTCTCCTATTGTGTGGTTAATCAGTACCTTCACGTAGGTAGACCCGTATACATTTTTTAAAAATTCTTGTCATTAGTATTTCTTTCATAAAAATATTACCAGTGGTCAAGCACGATCCTCTTATCTCTGAATAAGCTTTAATTAAATTAACTCCTATTTGTATTTTTGAAAGATCTTCTAAATACATTATTTAATATGCATTTGGATCAAAGCCCATGAAGAAGTCCCTATTTAAATTCCTGTTGCTTAAATGATTGCTGATACATAAAGTGAGCACGTTTTTAAGACAACGACTTTTAATTCCGTTTTCTACAACGTATAAAGTTTGTACAAATACTGTTAATTAAGAGGAGCCTCATGTAGATATGGTTTGATTTGGGTGGTTATCATCTGAAGAAGAAATATGTCTTGTTCAAAGTTTTAGTTCTGAGAATAATTTATCCCAGACTACAGACAATGTATGAGTTAATGATTCCAAGGGCTAAAAATATATTTGGGGTAATGGTCAAAGGTATCTATATGTACACCAATAGGCAACAGTTAATTTTTATAACAATACAGACATCAGGTAGTTCACGAAGATTCAAAAATCAGCTTCTGCAAATGTCAGAAAATGCTTATATAAGTGCATTGTAAATTTTAAATACCAAAGTAATATATTTATTATTTTAAACACAATAGAAAGATTAGAAATAGACCATCAAGGAGACAAGCTAAACCCTATTGAAAATAAGTTTAAATTTTTTTTTTACTTCAACTGCAACTGAATATGAAGTTTTGTCATTCTGAAAATGTTTTGACGTTTGTTGAACTGAAACCGAAACACAATTTCAATCACAGTCAAAACCATTCTAGAGATGAATTGAAAAGTTTACTGGTTCAGTCCCCTGGTAAGAAAATTTAGCAATGACACATAGTTTTTAAAGTCACTAAAGAGCTGGGAGATCAGTTTCTCATCTCAGGTATTGTTTGGAAATATACCTTACCAGACCCATTTATTCCTAATGCAATTTAAATGGCATCCAGGGGATTTAAGCAGACACTAGAACTGGTACTCTGTTTTTAAAAGAATGCCATTCATCATTGTACATAACCAAAAATCAATTGAGATCAGATGAAACCAGATCTGAGCATTTCTTTAGGCCTACTTAAATTCTGAAAATCTTCAGTATCTGCCAAAGCACTTGGGATCATTTCACCAACAGATTATTTGCCCACTATACTTCACAGTATTTAAAAAATAAGAGATAGAAAGTTTCATGTAAATTTTCATGTTGCTTACCTTCATTAGTATTTTGTATCAGTAAGGCTTACTTTTCATTGTGCAGAATACAGAAGCAGACTTGCTATAAGTAATTGTTAATTACAAGTATCGCAAAGTATAAAATGGTCTGTGAAAGAAGGCCTATTTGGCAGCAACTGTGAAAACTAAACCAAGGTATTTGAGGATTAATCTGCTGCTGAATGTGGTCGTACAAGTGCGCTTTGGAAATGAAGATAAAAGAAACTACTGCTGTCCAACCACAAATCACTTCAGATTAAAAAAAAAAAAAAAAAAAAAAAAAGACTGATAAGTCACCAAAACGGCAAATCATAATCATAAGGAATGATAAGAAAAAAAATCCTGTTGTACTACCAAGGGTCGGATGATGTCCTCTTATTCTGTGCCTTTTAGTTTACAATAACATAAGCGCATTTTGTCTCAAGATACATGAAGAAAAATGTCTTTAGATAGATTTACACATATCTTGTAAGATTATAATTGAAATCAAGTACAAAGATCAATTTCAGCATTCCTTATTACTAGCCATATTACAAAGACCAGCAAATTGGGAGGTAAAGCTGCTTTAGCTGTGATGTTTATCTGACTTCAACACATCTTTCTTCATGTTTCAATCAAAGAACAGCTGCTGTCATCCTACTGAGAAAATAGTGATAGCAGAACACATAGAAAGCCTTAAAAACTGCTAACACAGAAACCTTTTTGTGGAAATAACTCATCTGCAGTTAAACTTCATGTACAGGAAAGCTTGTAACCGAGGTGAAAGGATGGATTTAGCAGTAACATTCTTTCAAAGTCTTGTGCTCCCTTTCCAGAAGGACAGCTGTGAGCCAAAACAAGGCCCTCTTCTACAGGTGATGCACCTTAACCTCCTCCAGACAACCACAGAGACGGTCTTTCAACAGCCAGGCTGTCATAATGATCACAAATTATTAAATACAACACTGTCCCATCAAAAAACCTTAAGACAAAGTGCGGTGTGTCTTAATGTTGACAACAATATTAACAAAAAGTGATTTTTTTTTACTAAACTAACTACTTCTGCTACCTTTAAACTGCTATTTGGTGCGGGGAGGGGTGTGTGTGTTTGTTTTGGATAAGATTACAACAATTTTGTGTTTGTTTTTTTTTTAATAAGAGTAGAAATTAATTTTACCATTCAATGAATTATTTGGAGAAACATGTTCCTTTAGGCAAAAGATTTTAAACACAGCAGTTTCAACTAAAATAATGTTCCAAATCAAATGCAGTAGTGAAAAGCAATCACCTCAACTGTAGGACAGTGCATTGAGACATCATGTCTGTGAGAGGAATGAGAGAATTCCCTGGACTTGCTCGCTGAAACAAGGACCTTCTGTAGCTTTATATTTGGTGCAGATGAGAAGAGAGTAAAAGTTTTGTAAACATAACACTTCAACTGATCTAATTTTATTCAGTTTTTATATGAATGAGACCTGTGTACTTTTTAAAACATATTCACATGTTTTCTTGAATACATGCAAAATATAAAAGTCTTCAAAAGTTATATAAACATTACAACTAAGAAATGAACTCATTTTAGGAGGATGAGCACCATCATCCTCTAACAGAAAGATAGGGAAAATGAAAAGTGAAAATCCTTCTAGGATTTCACATAATTCCTATTGCTTCCAGGAAATAGCTGCTAATATGTAAAATCTCTAAAGATTTAAACAACAAACCACAAGGACCAACATATTGACCTTCAACCTAAAATAACTTTTACTGTATATTGACCTTACTCATGCAGTTGTTTCTTTGCCTTGATAAATAAAACAGAATATTAAGCACACTGCATACTGTACCTTTGTTAACATAAGAAATTCCCATGAAAAACGTGTGTAAGGAATACCTCAGACCTGGATGTGCTCACTTTGCCAGTTGCTAACCACTTTGGTAAGTAAAACTTCCTGCCAATATGAACAACCAGATCCTTTGGGAAGGAAAACTGGCATGCTCTACCTCATCACGTTGGCCCTCATACCACACAGCTAGTTAAAGAGACATTCACTAACACATACGCCAGCACACACATGTTCTGCTTAAACTGCAGATGAACAGCAAACTGAGGTATTACTCCTGAGTATGTCCTTTATACCCCCTTCCTTCTTTCACTGACTCACAGAGGATGCTACTGGTCAAGCTAATCTCTCAAAATAATAAACACTATTTGACTATTCCTACAAAAAAGATACAAACCATATAGCTAAATATGCAAATTAAATGGGATGGGTAAATGCCAAATGGATTTACATTCATGTGGGTTCAGTTCAGGTATGAGCGATTGGAATGATTGACTCTGAAAGCTTCCAGTCACTCTGTGTAAATAGGGATGAATAAAAAACTTTGGCACAACTATTCAATCCCCTGACCCTGGCAGGAAAGTCAAGCCAMTTGGCCAAAGGAATTTAGATTTAGACTTCCTTGAACACATCAGGATGATAAAATAGTACATTTAAAAAGATATCTACAAACAAGAAGCCATTTAATTTATTCTTTCAACCCCAAACTCTGATATATTTATGCTTCAATGCATGTCAAATTTTCAAGCATTCAGAAGCTAAAACAATTAGGAACTMATTAATCCAAACAGCATAATATGTTTACTTTTTCAGGCTTGCAGTGTGCTTGCAAACATAAAAATAAACCAACAAAATGTAGCATGTATGGCAAGGCAATTAATGAGTTTTCTTTGAAGTTGTTGTAAATAGGAATAGCAAATCAAAATATGCCCTTATAGAACAGGGAAATTATGCCAGAAGCAATGTCATCATTTTTATAATATTGTTTTAAATAAGCAGATTGACCAGTTGACTAATTTCGAATGATGACACTGTAAGCATCTTGACTTTTTTTTTAGCTCAATGGCCATACAGTAATTTATTGAGTGCTAGATAACCTAACAGATTCCAACCTGGAAACTCAATAAACAGCACTATCCTAACCACAAAACCAAAATAGCTGAGTTAATACTTTTAAGGCTTCTGTGCAACAGGCCTTCTTTTTACTAAGTGGCAAACCCTTGGGAAAACACTATAGACCTGATCTAGAATCTGGTAGACCTGATTTCTGCCCTGACATAAAGAAAGCTTAAATCTGGTAAATCAAACCCTCTCACATTTTTTTAGCATTAGGAAKTCTTTGATGGTGTACTGGCATTTTGGTCATATTCTTTACCATGTTACATCCCTTACAGCACAGTAATGCAAACACTGTACAATTCAAAGAAAATCACAAGAAATGGCAAATTTACTGGATTTCAAATAAAAAAMCACATCTATCAAAAGGGTATATTATTTCTTGATATCTCTAAGCATGTGATTAATGGATCTGTTGTCAATGACATTTTGTAAAACAAAATGATATTGTAAATGCATTGAGTCACAATAATTTAGGGAAATGAACATTTTCAAACCCAGATGCAAAAATACGTGTACAAACCTTTGTCAATGCTAGACTTACATTTGATTCGTTTTTCAATCTGCATGTACATACTGGGCTTTGTTTTCAGAACAGGGTACGCAAAAGGATTTGGAAATGTAAACCTTGGTGTGCTATATCATACTGCATTCCAGTTTCATGTTAAGATTTTTTTTATGACATGTTRATTTTGTTTTAAAATGGAATTCTTTCTCCTAAATCTGCAAAGCTTTGGATTATTGACTCTAAAGCACATAGATGTTCACATTGTAAAGTTATTTAAACTATGTGCACACCCTACGGATTAATAAATGCCAAATTCTCCCATTGTTTCAAAATTTTTGTCCTGTTTTGGATATCATACAAGCTGTCCTATACAATATAACATTGTCCCTGCCAGAAACTGCTAAAGTGAGAACAAGCGTTTAAGATTTACTTCAGCAGTTGCCTTGGAAATCAGCAATAAGGATCTAGAATTCTTACTCTGTCACACACCAGAAGTCTTGAGTCATTCCTGATTTCATATGAATAATTTTATACTGTGCAATCTATATTAACAGATTCTTTTTTAAATGTCGTCTTCATATTTTACAGCAAAGTAGACAAACAAATTAGGATGCATCTGTTTGTTTGGAAGGAGCACAGTAAGATGGACTCCTATCAATAAGCTATATTTGTGGACTTAAGATTCTGTCAATTACCAGCCCTTAACCACCGTTTTAGACTGGATAAACTGCCAGAGAAGGTGACTGGCAGACAAGCCCTGGCTCTTTTAATTCAAAAACATAAATGTGAATGATGATCCATCCACGCTGAGGGAAAAAGTAATTGAATTTATCTTCTGTACAACTTTCTATACCTTTCCTGATTTCTCCTTAGCTCCTGCAAATTATTTAGAATTTGTGAAATTCTGAGAAGACTTTTCAAACTCTTTAAGACTCTGTTCTATTTTTCACCAACTGGAAAATGGAAGACAGGGCATTATTAACCTTTGAAAACTTTATAAAAAAATTATAAAAACTTATTAGGTAATAAAAGTTAAACCTTCCTTAAAAGTGACTGACCATGACATAATTTTCTGCTTTAATTATTTTTATTGTCTTCTTAATCAGAGAGATTTGAAAAATAYGAAGAATTGTAGAATAAAAAAGTAGTGGTTTCCCCAAATCAAAACTGAAATGAAATATGATATATATTATTTAACATGTAATATGATATGTAATATGAACTCATTACTTATTCACCACCTCGGAACARCAGTTTCTAAGGAATCTCTAACCTCATTATGTATTTTATTATATTTTATATTCTATACCTTACTACATTAAACTTATATATTTCTAGCCCTACTACATAAGTCAGAATTCTCTGTCCACTACTGGACAATTCTTAAAAAAAAAACCCAAAACATTGGAAACTTAAATGTGGCCTGCTTATCTTCCTTGTTTAATCTAGATAGCTGACAAGAAAAATCAGATAAAATGTCTTTTCCAGTGTAGTTTCAGTTTGCTTTGGAGGACAAAAGAACAATTTTTTTGACTTTTCTGAGGGAGTAGGGATTTTTGAGAACTGACAAAAAGCCATGAAGAAAGAAGAAAAGTTTTCTCGCTGCTTATATGCTATTGCTAGCTCACAACAGCAAATAAAAGCATCTGAAACAAATAATAGCACTTACAATACTATTGTTTTAATAGTTTGTTGGTGTTTTTTCTGAAAGTTTGACCTGTTCTTCAGCTACTGAGGACATGAATTATGTCTTAATAGAATTCACCAGGCAGAGCCATAAGTCCATTGTAGAAGAATTTTAAGTCTTGAAAGTTGTCATTTAAAGACTCCAACTGTTGAATTAATCTTTTGAATACCTAGGTAATATCCCTGTACACTAGGATTGGGATTTCTTTAATCTGTCCACTTGACATCTGCTATACCTACACCATTCTTTTTGTCCTCTGGTGTGTAGATGATTGAAGACAATTTAACTCACTGTGCCAGTTATGACTATTTCTTTCTACTGAAATAGTTTTGGTTATGCTTTGTTAKAGTAACATAACTAATATATATTGTCTAACTCACTGGAAAGACCCCATCAGAAGATTCATCTGTGGGCTGGCAAGATAATGTGTATACTACTTCTCCATCCATACTAAATCCCAGCCAGTTTGTTTTGTATTAAAACTGTCACGTAGTGACTCATCCAGAGAAGCAGACATAGTTTATATGTGTTAGTTATTACCTTCAGCAACAAATAAAACARTTGTATTCTATTATGGAAACTGGAAGCCAATTTCCTAAAGGGGCTTTCACATTCATAGCCTAAAGCAAAGGTCATCAGAACAAAAGCTGCTCTGGCACAACACAGGCACAACAAAAGTAAAAAGAAAACCTAGTCTTCCTTTCTGTTCTAGACCTCACCTCCCTCCACTTYCCTGCTTTGAGGTTTCAGCTATGTGCTGCTCGTTTTATGTGCCTGCAGAAGTAAACTAGAGATCATGGTAGTTTGACTATTTGGGGAATCTAAACAAATTAATTAATAAATAATATTAGAAAAGTCAGATTATGATATAATGATCATGCAAGCAAGTAAACAGAAACAAAAGGTAGATTATCTATTTTAGACATACTTCCTCAAGCTATTAACTAGATACCTGAGGGTTGCAATCGTCATGATTTTAATTTGGAGAAAATTAGTTGGATCTGGGATAGGAGTGCAGATTATGAACTATCAGCAAAGACATAGTAAATAAATTGTTTGCAAGTGAGATTATGCAAAGATTAAGGTGTAGAGACATAAGAAAATGGAAACAAGAGAAATCGGAAACAAAAGAAACCTCAGAAAAAGTGGTGCAGAAGATCCATCAAAGAATAACTTGGAGAGTAAAGAAATAATGGCTATTTTTATATCTCTCAGTCCTTTGTTGTTCTCCCCATGTCTTAATTCTATCCCTAAAGCTTACACTTAGCATACAATTTATCTACCACTTTCATTGGACATAACCCAAATAACCTGTTTTGTCATTCACCTTTTCACTCCATCATCTCAGATGTTCAATCTTACCAGAACTACACCCCATCATGGTGCTAAAACTAGCTAGGTTCTTCAGCTCCTTCCTACTTCCACCTCCCTGAAAACATTCACACTGGTCAGCAAGTCTGTCTCTCTCTCAATCACATACAACAATCAAAGGTTTGAAGAAATATCTTTTTGTCAATCTGCAGTCTCAGAAAACCAATTCCCAATTTCACAGCCAATCTCTTCCCTTTCACTGACTTATCACCAACCTGAAACTTTCTTCCTTCCTTATTATTGACAGTGGAAATGACAAAGCAGAAGAAAAAGACATTACATTATTTAGCCAATATTATTACCTTGTGATCCAAGCACAATTGTATATGTTTATTTGATGAAGTTTCAGTTCCTTTATAAGAAAATGGCAAAATGAAAAGTAAATTATTATTCTACAAGGAAGAAAGCATATTTCCCCCCACCTCATCATGCTCCATCTCTGTTACTGGGGATAGCTGTATCTTGCTGTGATAATCTTGATTCAAGGATCACTACCTCACACAAGCTGTAGTGTTGTCACAGGCATTGAAACATTTAGTAATTTGACAGAATCCACACAATTCTTCAAAGTTAATTACCACTAAGTTTTAAAAGAAGTAACATCATCTACTGCCAGAATCTACATCTCGCCATGTTACTCATACATTGGCCCATGTGACTAAATTAGCCAAAAAAAAAAACCATAAAGGGGGACAAAATGAAATAATTTTAAAATGTAGATTTAATATCACATTGTAATATATATTTGTATGCATCCCATACACAAAAGCACTGATTGCAACAAGATACTTGGAAATGAAACCAGCCTTTTGCATGATCCCACTTCCTGTAAGTGGTTTAAAATTAAATTTTTCCATTTTAATCCGTTATTTCAAAGCAGCATCTGGGCAAAATATGCTTTTAATATAGCCCAGTGATTTATTTATTGCTTGCAACAATATTTGGCAATAAAAATATGCATGCAACAACTTCATGCAAAACTGTTGCAAAGAAATTCAGAAAAGCAAGTACTTGTAAAAGACAATTGGTTTGCTAAGAAAGAAGGCAGGCAGTAACATGCATTTTGAATGACATGTCTAAGTTTCAACAGCAGCTTCCAGGAAACATTTACATCTGAAAAATCCCTACTTTGACCTCTTTTTCACCAGTTTGCTTGCTGGCAGATAGGAGTACATGACAAATGAACCTAATTTAAGTGGGCTGAATGCCAGACTGCCTGTTAAAAAAGAGCACCTGATTGTACATTAGGTGAGAGGTCAGTGACACTGAACACCAGCAGGTGTAATAACAACCGCAGGCTTTTTGTAAAGGAAATGCAAACAAGAATTCACCCCGAGGACATTCAGGATAGTGCCTATCTGCTTAGGTACCAAGTGACTGGCAGATAGGATTGCACATCACGATACTTGGTGATGCTTTGTTAAGCTGTATCATGACAGGACTTTGAGCAGCATGTCACAAAAGATGGAGTCTTTAGCTAAAATCATAAAACAACATAAAACTAATCACTGAAGAAGAAAGCAGCTTTTCTACTATTAAAAAAGCCTCAAAATACAGAGGATAAATCATTCTGCATCTCAGTACCTGTTTTTTCCTTGCTACAAAGCCTTTATTCATCTGTCACCATTTAAAAACCCCAGTGTTGGAACTATCTGATCATTAATCTTTGAAACACTTGCCCAGAGAATACTGGATTCTTGCAAACTCTGCACACTCTACCCACCATTTGTGGGAAGAATGTAGAAAAACAATAAGTAAATAACATTTTAAAACAGTGTTATTCCATCTTATTAAATTACATTAATTTGTCAAACACCTCTCCTGTAGATTTGGAGGTTTTATATTCCAACTACTGCTTTTTGATCTAAGGAAAAGTGACTGGTTGATAAACAATATTTTTCTTAAACAGAGGCTTGTTAAAATTGCATTATAATGCCAATACCAAAGCACACAATTTGTAGCAACCACAGTACAGTCTTGTAACAGACAACTACAAAGACAATATCCAGTACAGCTTTTACAAATTTGGGGGGCTTTATCTTCTAGAATACCACATCCATACTTTATTTCTGGAATGCTGGCATCTCTTTTGGTTAAGATTTATTTATTTCACATTGGTTTAGAATCTGGCAATGCATCTTTGTCTGTTTCAAAAATTCAGTCATGGTATTAAGAAGAATGTAGAGTTCTCGGGTAACAAGACAAATACACTAGTTAATTATTGTTAGCAGGATCCTAGCAAAAACCGTATGTGTCATATGTATACATACATTTGCTCTCACATAATAAAATTATGAAAAAATAGTTTGCTTAGTAATTAGCTTACTGCTTTCCATTTTCTGAAATACGTTGTTCTGAATGATGATATGTGGCAGATCCTGCTYGGTAAGAGAGATGGCTTGATTTTCTTTCATATAAAAATATTTGTGCTACATTGAATTTTGAACAAAAATTTTCTTAAGATTATGTTCTATCAGACATCCCAAGTGAGGCCACTTGTTAAAAAGACATTCACTGATAAGATTTTTTCTGTCATACTAATAGCRAAACATAGCGGAGGTGTTTTAGATTTAGATTTCAGTCATTATATTCTGATTTGTACCAGAAAGCAATTAATAATCATGAAAATGAGAACAGCATAGCTGACGTATTCTCTATTTTAAAAGTTCTTGCGTGAAATATTGTCCTCAAAGAAGTCAATGGGACAACGACAGCATTTATTGACATTAGTGTGTTACTGCACTGTAAATTCTTCAGGACAGTGGTGGCTTCATRTGCTACATCCTTCCTCTTCAACAAACAAGTATTTGGCACGTAATAAATAAAATTAGATGAAAACCATGAGAAAACAAAGATTTTTAAAGCCAGTATTATACTTCTAGAAACAAAGTGAAACACCCACTGTCATTACTTTTGAAGTAAAAACAGTCTGTGGCTTACAGATCTTCCAGCTGGTCAAGTCTGTTTCTGAACAGCTTTTATGCATAAGACCATGCACAACCACACCCTACACTATTGTTTCACCATGCTCAAAATTTATAGTGCAGTTGACTACTAATGAATTTCTCTAAATACAGAGAGCACATGCAACTGAAAAACATGTAACAATTTACTTGTGGAAAGAGCTTGTTTTCTGAAAATAAAAATGCAGTTTCATAAGGTGCTTAGTAATTCTTCCTTTAGAGAATTTCCTATTCTAAGACAATTTAGTAGCAACTTAAGTGAATCAGATCACATAACTTCATGAATCTGAATGCCCAAGCACAGCATTTGAAATGTCTCTAACACCAGTTTATTAACTGAAGTTTGCTTTGTGGGTGCTAAGCAGATAGTTAGTTTTGTCCAATCAGTCCATTTAGGGGAGAATGTACTTATGTGCTAATCACCTGCTGGGTGGTGGTGGGGAATCTATCCTTTGATCAAAGGGAGACATACTGGTTTTACTTTACATYCTGTCTCTCTAGCTCACAACTGGCCCATAGCTGGAGGGATTCATTTCAGGATTTTCTTTATTCCCAGTATTCTGTTACTTGCTGCATACCACCACCCAAAACATCAGGGCTAAAACCAAACACCCTTTGTGGTACACCCATATGACAGACTTCAAAATGGAAACAATATTTAAGTTAAACCTGTAAGATCAAGTTTGCTGAAATCCTGCAACACATGCAACTTTTGAACACTTCAACATCAGATCAAAGTTTGCCAGAGTCAAGGAGAGAATCAGTACATTTAAGCCTATCAATCCTCAGGAAAAACAGAGTACATTGGTAAAAGTACAGTTGACAGTATTCATTTTGTCTTGGTGCTAACAGCAGTTAAAATATAGCTAAAGAGCTCATGKTTTTTCCCTGTAGAGTATCTTTTTTCTGTAACTAAGGCAGGGTTCTCACTCAGATTGTCTTAAAATACAATTTTAGAAGCTACACTGCTTTCAAGAGGAAAAGAAAGGGTATTTTTCTTCTGATTCTTATATTGAAGGATCATTTCCAGATAAAACTTTCCCAAACTTTCTTCAAGAAATAAGACTCTATCTGTGGAGGATTCACATCCGACTTCAGTAATTTTTACAGTAAGACCTGTCTTTCCTACAAAACCAAAAGACAAAGTACTCTAAGGCACAGCAATATTTGAACAAGTAGTCTTCGCTTCTTCTAATTAAAAATTAGCGAACTTATTGAACAAGTAAAAGTATTAAACAAGTGGAAAAAAAAAGAATTAGCCCTCGAAGAATGAGCCCTTCTCTCTCTTGCAATCAGTTGCAGGCTTTTTTTGGTTGACAGGTTCAATTCTAAAGCTATTACTACTAGCAAAGATTTTTTTAGCATTTATTATTTTTCTTAAAATGAAYGGCAATTCAAGTTCTAAATATTTTTCCATCTATTAATTACACACTGGAAATACATTACAAGCCTCAAGGTAAATTGATTTGCAATACTGCAATGGTAAAATAGTTTATTAGAATTATGAAATAATTAACAACAAGACAGTTTCTTATTAAAGTTTCTGCCACTGACTTTAGAAATTAAACAAATTTACAAATGAAGAAAAAGATCTTCTATAAGATGAATGACCACAATTGCGTAAAAGATCGAATAAAAACTGAATTTGGTTTGGTAAAGAAATCTGGGAGAAAACAGCAAACAGATTTCAAGCAGTTTTATAAGTTTTTAAAAGGATAACCTACCATTCGTAAATATTTTACACATGAGTACTGCAGGATCTATGTAAATTTCTCAACAACTTTGTCAGCCATAGACAGAGTATGAATGAAGGTAAGTTAAATAGGGTGGATAAGGAGTTATGTTTTCATTAAATCTAACCACAGATTTAAATCATAACTACAGCTTAGAGTTAGGCAGAGATGAAAATTTAGAGAGTTGGTAAAAAATTCTTTCAGTAGCATGACATTGAAGGCAAGTCGAACATTGGATCAGGATCTACTATAAAAACAATTTGCAAAGGAGTAAAGCTTTTCACCTTTATCCTTTTTTTTCCCCACAATTAATGCAGGTAGGATATAATACTCAATTACATTAAAAAATGTAAGGTCAATCTCAGAGCACTTTCCACCCAAAAGGCTTGAACACAACTTAATTCAATCAAAATGTTAGGATCTGTTATTACTTACACAGGTATAAATTCCTATAGGGGTATAGAACCAATGTAAGTCAGACCTAAAGCCTCTAACTGCCATAATCAAAATCATCCTAGCTAACAGAATTCCTAAATCATTAAAAACTTGCCTCAGTGTTCACATTTGACCCTATCCATATTCTTAGAACTAAAATGAATCCTCATGAAAAGCTCACATGCAGGAGCCAGGTCAGCAGATGTAAAAGACTACACAAAGAATGTGACTGTACTGTGCTGCTTTGATGGCTCCAACAAATAAAGACTTAGGCCTCAGCCACATTAGGGAACAGTAGTCTTCAGTAAACACTTACAGATAGACTTTAAGATCTGCTATAAAGAGCAAAGCTTTCAGCTTTGTTTGAGATTTATCACCTAATGTATTTCAAGGTTCTAGAACTGTGTGACAAAATTAACCATATTATTAATATAATTGGCCCAGCAAAGACTTATCGCAAGATATATCCAAACTGGTTTTTGGTGTTGTTTGTTTTTAAGAACTGGTTTTCCTAGAATTCAACAAAGATTTACTATCCAAAATTATAGCTCCTATATAAAATGGAAAATATCATTTATTACTGATCTCCATGCTTGCATCTGGTAAAAATATGTCTATCTGCAAAACGAACAAAGAGGTTCTGATTCTTATTAGTTAAACAAGAAAAGTGCACTGGTTTAATTTAAATTATTTTAATAACCTGATTACCTAAATTGGTGCAAGAGCCTTTGAAGATAAAGTGATTTCAATAAGGGTCTTTTTGCTTTTAACTTATGGACATAATTCTCTTCCAGACTGAGCTTTTCCGCTTGAAGATGTTACCACCACTAGCCATCATAAGCCAGCTACCACCACAAGCCAGTAACTTGAAGATGTTACTTCACTAACCATCAGCTGGATGTTACCACACAGTTTCCAACAGAAAGTCAGAAATGTCAGAGTGCTCTCTAATCCACAGCAGGCAGCGATAAACAGGCTTGCCTGATGAATGGGTATTCATCACTATTTAAGCTAACCTGGCTCAGTTTGCTTGAAGTTGATACAGGATTGATGGGAGTGATTTCTTCTGTTGAGAGATCTGGGAGCATAAGAATCTCTAGCAGAAAAATAGTAATAAGCACATAAGGTAGGTGGTAATAACGTCATCAAGTGGCACAGCTGTTTGTAGAGTGCTCTGCCCATGGCCTAAGGCTGTAGACAGATATCTTCATCTACATCCAGATATGCTGTTGAAAGAGATTCCAGCTGCTTCTCCCTCTCCCTTCTAAGACTATTACTTCTTCAAATCTTCCCGTAAAGCTGTTCAAGTGAGTAGCTTGCTCATTTTAGTCAAAAGGATCTGGTTTAAAATAAAACTAGTACATTAACTGTTTAGCTACCTTGGCTCAGAGTTTGGTAGAACTCAGAGCCAGGCTGAAGAAGAGCTCATGATCTGGCCAGCCAGATGAGCAGAAAGGCTCCAGCAGGGAACCAGTGAAATCATCACTGCTCTTCTGGAAAACAGACCTATAAACATTTTCACTGGTGAACTGTTTATAAAGCAAAGATCAAAACTGAAGCAAAACGAAGCAGCAAGGCTCTGTCATTTGCGATATGCAGGGATATTCCACAACAACAACTAAAGTTGCTCTCTGCCTAGTGGTCTCTTGAAATGGCACAATTAGCACAGTAGATATTTTTGAAAAAATGAGAATTTGATGTCAAAATGGATGTCTAATTAGAGTGGGACAGTACAGCAAAATGAGGACTATTGAGAGGCATTCCTTAACTATTTCTAATCCATTACATCAATATTTGCTACTAGAGCACAAGTATACAAATAGCTTAATGTTGTCAAAGCAACGTTCCCAAGATGCTTAATACTGAACTTAATTAAATCACATGAATAAATAYTTTTCCTAGATTTCTGTATCGTACTCTCTGCTATAGAATTATTTATAAATTATCATGTTTCAGCCACTGATTCAASGTGCAAACTCAAGACAATCCTATCCTGCCCAGTGCCCTTTCTTTGGCAGAAAAAAGGAATGGCTGTGCAAGTAGTATACACCTGCTAAAACAGCCAAATGCCTTTTTTTATTTGTTTCTTTGCATCTACACCTCACTCAGCTCGGTCTGAACTCCGGGCACCACACCCTAATGAAATGTCTCAATTATTGCATGTGTGTGATCCTAAAATCTGCATTAGAAACCACTGCCAGAATAACATGAAGCATAASAGACAGGGATGTGTCTCAAAACTGGCTCCAGGCCTTGTGTGTGGTAGGACTGGATATCTATGATAGCAGTCATCACCTATCAAAGCTTTTCCTTGAGGAACTCAAGAGACATATGCAATGACAACTGGTATTTCATTGATGTTAAGTAGGTCAGCAACAGGAAGGTTTTCTTCTTTCTTTTTTTTTTTTTAAAGCAGCATTATAGCATTGTAACTAACAGAATAAATATGTTTATTTATATTAAAAATAGATACTAGATAATTTTTTATTAGGTATTATTTTCTGTACTCTACTGAACATTTTCTCTTGTATTTTTCATAAACTTCCCAGATCAATCTATATAAATCTCATGTTTATTCAAAATTGACTGTTCTTTTAATGTTTTAGTATTTGATTGTAAAATCTTATATTGAAAAGTTTAGGTCATATGACCTTTGATTAGGTCTTTAAGTCAGGTGGTACAAATCAAGACATTCCAAGAGGAATGCTGTGCTGCCAGTCCCATATTCACATACTCTAATATTCACAAACAACTGCTTGAAATGGTTTTCAAGACAAATAATAGTAATTTCACATGTTCACATGAATATTTGTAGAAGTGCAGTCCAACAAAATGCAATTCATCATTGAATTAAACTCTTTAAAGCAGATTTTTGCTACTTTTTTCAAGATGTCAGCTTAGCTTCAGATATTAAACTATATCCAGATTATGTGATTACTTCTTTCGGTGTGAAGTCAGTGATTATCTACTCCTGTTTACAGCAACTATAACATTTTGAAACAAAGTTTAGGTGTGAAAATACATACTGCCTTTTCTCACTTTCTATGGTGTTAAAAATTGCTGTAGTATGTTATTTATTTTTACTATGGAAGATTATAAAAGAGCACGACTGATGATTGTAGGCCCTGTGATTGTTGTCTTTAGGCTGACTACATCAAAAGCTTTGAAGTTCAGTTCATCAGCTACATTTTCAGATTGTTTGCACACCATCTGCACCTGCAGTGAAGAAGCTGAGGCCAAAGTTCAGGCAGAATGGCCTTATTCACACAGCTAAAATACAAGTGACAGACAAAAAACCTACTGAATTTATATAATAAAGTTGTATAACTAGACATGAGGGTGATTTGGCATCTCTTAAATACCAAGGATAAGATAAGATAAATGCCTGTCGGAGTAAAGTAAAAGACATCTAGTTTGTACAAATCTCTTTGAGAATACTTGTATGTATATGCACAGATTTTTTTCTACTAAGATTATGAACAAATCAAAAGACAGAAACTGCTCTGAGTGAAAACTTAACAGCACTGAAATAAATAACAAGACTCTCATCCTCTTCAATGGGCCCAGGGTTTCAACTTCTGACCTTAACTCTGATGTGTTTGGCCATAGCAGTGTTGTAAAAGAAAGTTAAGATTTTTTTTTTTTTTTCAAAAGAACAACGCTGATCTTCTTTACTGATCTTCCATTCCATAGGAGAAACAGAAAAAGTTTCACATTTATCAAGTGATTCACATATTTCCAGTGTGCAACCAATAAAAAAAATAACCAAATACACACAGCTAAATAAATTCCTGTGTACTTTTAATGAAAACCCTCTGTCTTTGACGGTGGGCAATTAATACCTGAAAATACTAGCAGCAGTGACATCTTTAAGAAAAAAAGAAAGGTAACTTTTTAGCTAATATAAAATTTCCCAATTAAAATAAAAACTATAAACATCTTCCATTATGAATAGAAGTATTTTAACAGGAATGAAGACTAGTCACAAATCTGTCCATAGTTTGCCAAACATTCCTAGGGAGGTTCCTCCTTTTGTTTAGTAAAAACCAAGTTGCAGTAAAAAAACAATCATGTCTAAAAATTCACAAATCCAAAATGCCCTTGGGCTCCAGTCAATGTAGCAACACCCATTTAGCTAATTAAGCATAGAGCTAGTATTCATACACTCTATGAGAGAATTAAAATGAACACTGCAGTCATGGTCCTTATTTTTCCATTGCTTTGCATGCTACTGAGACTCATTTCAAAGTGAACATGTTTTTTCCAAAACAGGCTAAACAGAATATCCAAAGAAAAATAAATTATTTACAAAAAACTTGACTTGAAATAATGAAAACAAAAAGCAGAACAATAGCTAATAGTTAATGTCTTTAAACATATCCTTATATAGTAACATTACCAAATTTTGTAATGCTTTATACTGCTATTAGTAAGGACATCTTGAAAGAAAACTGTTTACCACATCTCAACAAAGACAAAGCTAGGCACCACATTTGTTTTAAAACAGCCTTCTCCTCCTCCTCCCTGAAAACACACAGAAAACACATCCAATAGTTAGAAGTGACCAGTGAATATTTGCCTGAGCAATAATTAAGGAGCTTTACTCTTTCGCCCATTCTGTAAAAAATTTCTGCTTTGAAGGGTTTTTTTACTGAATGACAGTGATGCCTCCTGAAGAATGCCTCCACAGTGACTACTAAGGCAAAATTTTAAAATTACAGACTTTATGTTCGGCTCCTAAATCCAAATTTAGCAGACTAGCTTTATGATTTTAGTTTCAAAAACTACTAGACATCATTTGCTCGCAGGCACAAGCTTCAGYCCCTCTGTTTCAGGTGTGATGGTAACCCTGTTCTAAGGATATAACAGACAATAAACTTGTCCAAACACTCCTAAACATCTTTTAAAACATCTGATTTGCTTCACATCTGACAAAGAATAACATCTACACTACTGTACAAACAATATACTGTACAAACAGGTTTTGTGTTGATTTCTATTACAGATACACGTGGACAACTTATGGMAAAGTCCTAACTGCTTTTCCAGTCTCCGCTGCACTTCAGTGGTAGGAACTGTAAAGGAAAAAACAAGCACTTGTGTTCTACCTGCACTCCTCAGCTGTGCCACGAATCATATTTTCTGAGTCACATGGCTTCAGTTACCCATGACAGACTGCTATATAGGCTTAATTCTTAAAACTTATCATCACCTCCTGATTTTCTTTTTTTTTTTTTCTTTGTAAGGGTGAGAAGAGGGGAAGAGATTCTGTTTCTGACAGGCCCCAACCAGTGCAGCTACATGTGCTACCAAATTTGCTGGCCAGTGAGATATCCCTGAACACCTCGTCTGTTCCTTGATGAGTAACGAGCTCTCTATAACCTCACAACACATTCTCGTCCTGCCACTCTACATTTCCACCATCACTCCATGTCACTCTCCTGTAGTATTTGAACACTGAAGTGGTAAAGTTTAAAAGAACTTCACTGATTTTTAACTTACTACTTTTTAAACATAATTAGAGGACCAGCCTGCACTAGCCTTACTTAGGCAGAGTACTACCTCATGGCCTTAGGAAAACTTTTGATTGCATGAGACTATCTGTATGGTACCTAAAGCAATGTTAGTAAGCCCATATAATCAGGATAAAATTAGACTTGAAACAAAACAAATTCAGAAGTTAAACATTTTGGAATCTCAGGTGCTTTTTGTTTTGTAGAAAAAAAAATCCTCTTAAAGAGAAATCAACTCCAATTCAAAAGCATATCGTTTATTTTACACTACTGTAACAAAAATTAAATTAAGATTCCCTTAGTCTCTTGATAGTCAGTTTTCAAAATCACTGTACACTTTGTACACAAGTTTTTTGTAAACCAAAACAAAAGTGTCTTTGACACTCTAAAAGGACATTAATATGCTTTGGTTCATAAACAGAAGTGTGTGTCGCAATGGAACTGCTGCATCCGTAGTTTATATAATTTAAATGGTATAACTAAAAATTATGGCAAATATACAAACTATAAAAAAGTAAGGTGAAGGATATTTTTCTAGAAATCCACATTCCTGCAGTTCAAATACTTTTAAAATTAAATTGTTGCTAAAATTATATTTTCCTCTCCAACATAAAATATATCCCTCATGTTCATTCTCATTGGGTCTCCTGGTTTTCTCATGTTCACAATTAGCTTTTCATAGAAGTCTGCAGTAAAAAACAAATACAGAAAAGCTTTTCTAAAGAAAAAATTTAATTGTATTAAGTCTGTGTTTTAATATACATTCAACTGACTGAGAGATTTGATTTCCCTCAGCCATACTACTTATTACGAAAATCAGGAGAAAGCAAGAGAGGAAGAATGGTAAAAACATGTCTAATCCCATGAATTAAGGGCTGTTTTAAGAGTCCTTACATTACGAAGAGTGAAATCAGCTCCTTCATACATGGAGATGAAATCTCCATCTCGTTCCCGTTCCATTTATCTAGTCTCCAGATTTATTTCAACAGGCTGTTGAAAGTTCACCTGTTTGACCACTCATCCACTCTACTACTATCATGCAAAAAGAGTCGACTCGTCCTGCCCAATCCTGCAGCCACAGTGCAATGAAGATAACCAGAGTGAACTGTGCACCCATCGTTCCTGGTGGTGAACAATCGTTCAGGGAGTTTTATCACCTTGCCTTGGTGAGAAGAGCATCCAGACTCCTCTTACGTGCACAAAAACACAGGACAGAGTGCTCTGTAGTGAAGAGTTTACGCCTAGAGCTTTAAAACTCTGCATAGAAATGGATTTATTGTAATCACTTACTTGGATATTCTACTCATGTTAACAATGCCACTTTTAAATAGTAATGCAACATTCAAGACAGTTCATTTCACCCTGATTAATAACCATTTGAGCTATTAAATACACTTAGCCTTCAGCCATACGCATCCAAGACAAATCTTCTGTGCCTTATTTAAATAGCAATAGAAATTATTAAAATGTTCCAAAACTAAATCGCAGGCACTATTCCTTTCAATTCATAACTACAGCATCATAAAGTGCATTCTAAAAGGAATATCGTACAGCAAGTTATAATAACAGAACTAATTATAATGTCCCGACTTTTTACAAAGCAAACAAATGTGGAAAAATGTGTATTTTAGAAAGACAGTGTCTGCAAGATTCAACTCTATCAGCCTTTTGATTGTTAGCATTGACTGTAAGTAGAAACAGGAAATAATCCAATTATCCAAAATTTTAATTTTCTTAACAGATCCAGGGCTTTAGTCTATGTGGCAGAAAGTACCATAGAGTTATCTTATAATCAAGTAATTTTTAACTGCTGCTCTGCTCAAACATCAGAAAGTAGGAATAAAGATCTCCAGAGTAGTTTATGTCATAAGTTTTATGCCTCAAGAATACTTCTGAGAACTAAATCCAGTTTTCCTTTTGGTTTAATACAAGAGCTAAGTAGCTCAGTTCTACCTGAGCAACCCCCGCTGCTGAGACTGATCAGTGGAGACTGCAAACTCCTGTGCTCACATAGCCAAATCAAGCTGTTAGTTCTCAAGTCTGTGCAAAATAGAAAAAAATATCCATTATTTTTTCTAAGTATATCTTACGTAAACATCTCTCTTGTAAGATATACTTCTAGCTCTTMACAGTGACTAGGAGGAAATTTAGTATTACCACATGTATTTTCAGAAAGGTTTATAGGTCCAGGACTTAATTATTTTTTTTCTCCCCTAGGGAAGGAGGTCTATGGCATGAATTTTCACCTTATGATAGCCATTCCAACTAGACCCATGGCTATCCTACCTACAAGGACAGGTCTACTCATAAGTTCAGTCTGGAGGACAGGTTATGCCTGCTACCAGTGATTTGTTATACTACCTTTGCAGTGCTCCCCCACTTGAAAAGAACAGCAAACAAGTTATTTGTCAAGGGTCTGGTATATAACGATACCAGATAAATTATGTTGGCATTTGAACAAAAGAGTCAGAGAGGAATGCCTGTTTTTAATATATGGGCCTGGAAAATAACAAAGACCTGCGCTCCACACCCAAAACAGAAGAATGATGCTGACAAACAGCTGAAAATTACATTACTTTTAAATAACATCATAAACTGCTATTAAAATATCATGCAGCTGCAGTTAGCAGAACTTGCTAATTACTTCAAACACAACACTAAGAAAACCCATAAACCTTTTTTACATTTTCATGTGAAAAAGAACAATTCCAGACCCTTTTAAGGCTGCTTATTTTCAGGAAAGAAGTGTAACTAAAATTTTAGAATATGAGTCACATCCTTTCCTACTGTTACCATATGCAACATGTGTGTCCATAAACACAGAGGTTATCTACACATACAACCTGTACCAGCATGACATTTAAAATTGAATCAGAAAGCATAAAACCAAAAAAGGCTTATAACTATACTCTGATAAACCAAGGTTGCTTTCTTTAAATGTTAATGGTATCACGGTGCCCATTTTTTAATTTTACAATTGTTAAATCTTAAACTTCTCTGTGACAGAAAACTTCAACAGTTTAATTTTTTTAAACCAAAATGCAAATTACTCATTATGGATAGCACTAATTTTGCATCTCACAACTATTCTAAAAATTAAGTATATAAGAACAAAAATTATTGTGGAGGTTTTATTCCTTTCAAATAGAACAAATGACTTGTAACATGGCTTATAACACTACTGGAAACAAAACAAATCATACAGTCTTCGACTTGGGGTGACAGGGACCAAAACAATATCAAGGAAAGTATGGCAGCTTTAATAACACATTAATCCGAAGTGAGTAGATTTTGCTCCTCTGAACAGTCCCACTGTAGTAAATAGAATTGTTCCAGTAAGAAGTAGTGGCATGAGCAACCAGACCTGATGGTCTTAGCAATGTTGAGATCACAGTGATCATGAGCTACAAATTACCTACAGCTTCAAAGGCAAGCACCAAAAAGTGGATAYACACTGATCAATAACGGACACACAGTGACAATATAGTATTTACTCATAATTGAAAGAGAAACAACATAAGCTGCACTTTGTACTCTTAAATATCACAACCAAATTATTGTATGGAATATCAGTCCATCAGATTATTTCAGGCAAAGAGCATGTATTGCATAGACAGATGATACTTTCCTTATTAAGCATCTGCTGCTTATTTTAAAATTTCACAAAAACATTTTAGCTTAATAGGTAGTTTCATTTTTTCCATGCATATTATAAATTCTATTCCAGTAAAATTGTATGCTTGATCTGTGGCAAACCTTCTTAAGTATCAAACTTCCATACGCGTTCTGCAAAGATATTACAGTTTTCTTACAGGGATTTTCGAGAGGATATAGCAGATTAATACTAGTTTAAAGAAATCGTTATCTACTGAAAAAAGGAAATTGTTTAAACTGATACAGATACAAAGTTTTGTACCTACCTACACCTTTAGCCACAATAGGCTATGAAAAAAATTAAACCATTAGACCATTAAACCATTAGATATAGTTTCTCATTGTTCATTGCATATGAGAAAACATTTTTTACAGGGTTCACAAACACACTTATCAAGAAACACACAGCTCCATGCAGTTTAAAATAAACCAATAAAAATTAGACTGCAACTTGAAAGAGATAGAAAAGAGAGTTTCTCACCCCTCAAAACAAAACTGGAACTTTGGTTTATAGGAACGGCTATGCCCATATACCCTCCTCGTCATCCTGTGTGCCAGACATTAGGAGATGCACAGAGAAGGTGTTAGCATTGGAATGAAAGARGAAAAGGTTAGTTACTTTGGTGCATATCAAATACAATTTTCTTGCCTGTTAAAAACATGATTTTTTTTTTTAAATGTAAGCCAGTGAAAACAACTGAACAAGTTCGTGTTACATATACAAGAATCTGCATCTATAGCAACCAAAAAAACAAGAACAGTGACGTAAACATTTTCCCACCCAGTTAAAACAGTGTGTAGGAAGTAGATTATAAGATTAAATATTAAAAGATTATCTATTTTTTAATTGCACACAATTCAAACGAACATTGACAGCAGAAATAGATCAAACCTCATAAGTAAGCAAAGTAATTACTATAATCAAATTGTCTTACATTCTGATAGGTTAAAAGATACAAAACTGCTGAAGAATCAATCAAATCTATCATTAGCAAAGTACACTTTTCTACCATGCTATGAATTAAATGTCTCTTTTAAGCAATCCTTAAACACTGCACATTGTTGAATACTATTAGACAGTTTATCTTTTTTTTTTCCATTTTTGAACCATTAGGATTACTCATTTATTTAGACTTTTAATGATAGATAACAATGGCAAATACAAAAAATCATAACAATTTCATGAATTTGTTTTTAAAACTGATTATTTTACTGTAGATATGCTGAAAGCAGAAGGTCTTTCTTCACATTTATTATAAACTTGAAGTTAAAAAGAACAAAATAAAAAACATGAACTAAACCAGGAGAGAGAAATGTTCTTCCCTGGATACATTTACTGAAGATTACATTTTTTATAATGATTCTTTATCTATGCACACACCGATGTGTATGTGCATATCTATATCTATATATAGTTCTACTCTGCCAAATTCTGATGTTACTCAACTTCTAGAACATAGAGGCGCACAACACAATGTTTTTCATTTAACTCAGCATTCAAAATCAAATAAAATCTTATGATTATAGAGATCCTTAAAATTCACCCATTAATATTTTAGAAACATAAAAAAATTACATTCAAAAYGTTGAAAGTTAGCTGGTGTAACATATTGCTGGCACTTAATTAAATCTAAAACCTAAATAAAATGAATGGTAATTAATTATGATTGAAATGGACAGGAATTTTAGCCTGAAAATATACACTGCCAGTATCACTACTGTTCCTAGTCCATTCTTGGAATAAAAAAGAGCTCCCAGATGTCAACTGTTATTAAAAACCAGATGTTAAGATAGATGTCTTGCATGTTGCTGAATTAAGTAAAGAAATCTGACAGCCCACTATAAACTTAGCTATCATTTAACACAGAAGAAATGTGGGTAAATTTTTTACAGTTAACTTGGAACATGTCTCTGTTATAAGGTCTGCACAACTACACCACAAAGCAAAGACACAGTAAGGCCTGAATATTCTTACTTATTTTTGAAACAAAGGGACAGATTCTGTAAAACTTCCAATGAGCTTGGTTCGCCTCACTGAAAATACAAGTCCTTCCCCCTGAATTCTACAGGAACTACTTTTATTCAGGCCTACTAACACTAATTGAATTGACTTTGAAGTTGACAAGAGTTTTGCCAGAGTAACGGTTGAAGAAAGACTGAAGGATTTCTTTTCCACTGAGTAGTTTGATCCTATTTCACTAACAGAACGCATTAAGTTAATCTTTGGTGATATCTTTAAAAACAGCAAAAATCAACAAAACGGGCAACTCGGTATGTTTCCAAATGACTCCTCCTAACTACATACAGCTGTTTTGCTGTTTAGTGTATTGTAATTCTTCAAACAGGCAGACTTTCATTTTTACTTCAATTATTTGCGTGATCTCTTTTTGGCAGAATTCTAGAGGAGTTGAAAAATCAAGTATTGTCAAATATTTTTAAAGAGTATTATGGGAAATTAAAGACTATATCGTTTGACACCGATCCTGATATACAATAAGCAATAAATTAAAAGCTGGAGCTCAGTTAATGTCAATCAACATCGCTTTATTGAGTAGTGGACCTGTCAAAATAACTTTTTATATTTTTCAAATACATAGAGACTCTTTTTGATAAGGTAAGTGCTTTGAAATAATATGCTGAGATTTCTGTAAGGCATTTGATTATGTGCCACAAGACACAGAAAGATTAGCTCTATATAGAATGAATGTTGCTGGAGAAGGAAGGGGACCTGCAGATATCTTTTCTCATCCCAAACTTGTTCTGTATTCCCATGATCTGAAAGTCTGACAAAGACTGCTTGGAAAAGTGAACGTATTTGGGATTAGCTGAATAAATGTTATCAGCTGCATACATGTATGACTGAGATCATGTAAACAGTATCATCATTTGAAAACGTACAGGGCAAACTTAGAAGACAGGGGGCTGCATGTGAAATCGATGATATCAAAAAAGACTTTACAGGTCATGGTGGAAGGGAACATGTGATACAATGCTGAATTTACACGGACAAACACAGGCAGAGAAATAAAAATCAAAAAGTTTGCTGTATCTCTATGCAGTAGCATAAGACCATTAACAGAATTACACATCTGGTGCTCATGTCATACGCTTGTGAGTATTTGAAAGACTGTAACCAGATCAGGAAACAGCTACAAAATTATTGAAAACCAAACTTGGCGGTGAGAAACAGAAGAGGCTCAACCTAACTGGTCACTCAGAAAATATTAAAAGATTGTTTGATCACTATTAATTAACACATACAGAAAAGGAGACAGCTCTTTTCTCTAGCAGGAAAAAGCTAGACAGAGATTTATAGGATGTAATTACACTGCAAATATGGTACATATTTTTCAATGGTGCATCAGTTCTGGATGACTGGAAGATTTTATATCAAGACTTAGACACTTTCTAAAAGATATGGCTAACTGTATTCAAAATAATTCAAGAAAATTACAAATTTAATGAAGAAATTATTGAGTGGTCAGGTCTAGATTATGATCATGGTCTACTTCACCTTCAACATCTACAATTAATAAAAATCCTCTTCCATCTTTTTTCCTCACATCTGTTTTAGTGAGAATGTCTGTGCCATGATCTTATTCTGTACACAGAAGAGTTTATTATGTATTTTCCAATTTTAGAGATTAACAAGTTCATAAAAAATTAATTAAACACAGTGATCGGTTTTGACAGACAACTGAATAGAAAAAACAAACCCTCACTGGATTTTAAATTTTTAATACTAAGAGCAACCTCAAAAGCACTCTCAACATACTGTCTTGTCTTAAAAACCTGTATCTATATAGTATTTTGACTTGATTTATACCTACCCCAGAAAATCTGTTCATATCTCATTTTCAATTCCACACACTAATTATTTATAGAAGATAGACTTGCAATAACCKAAGCAGAGCTTACCCATTTAGCATCCCTATCAAAAAAGCCCAACGTTTCATAATTATGTGCTTTATTACCTAATATGTTATTGTCTAGTTAATTATGTCATATATTGATGCTAGGTAATGCACTGACCTAAAAATACTCGGCGCTTGATGATAGTTGAGGAGAAAACTAAAATTTCTACAGATATCGGTGAATGTCAACTCTCTTTTTCATTTAAAAAATAGGATTAAACCAAAGAACCATAATTTCATTATATGTGCTGTCACTTTTTAATTTAACAGAAGCCAGAAYGTACAGATGCAAGATCTTAAAGGAATATTGGAAGAACTCATTGATCACTTACTATTCTCATTACCAGACAGGTTGTTTTCAAGCCTGCAGTACCTCCTTCCAGCGCATTGGACCAAAGTTATGAGATAAGACCCAACTATCCTTGTCCCTGTTGCCTGTTACATTTTGAGGAGTGGATATTTAATGGTGTAAATCCTAACTTAGTGTTATAGGCTTTACAGATTTTTCTGTATGGATAGGAAAAACTACCCAAAAGCACTGGATAAAAAGCACGAAAGAATCAGGATTGCAGTTTTCATTGGTTTTATGAATAAACTATTCTATCAAGAAGCTAAGATTACGTACCTCAATGCAAACACATAATGTAAGAGAATACAGAATTCTTCACCGATATTGTGAGACAAATGAAGTTCATTACCTATTTTTGCATTCTTGACACAGTGTGAAGCAAAATAAAAGCTGCAGTTATGCCTTATCATTTACTAATATTGGATTAGAGGCTTCCAGAAGTATGCTTAGTCTTTCATATCAGTGTGTATCCTACAGAATCATTAATCTATGGCTCTTTCAAACAATAAACTATAATAAAGCAATTTTTGATTAATGTTTGTGTACATTAACTGCTTTTTAAACTTGGAGCTTTCATTGGTTTATAGGGTTAAGAATAGCAATTCAATGGCAAAAACTGCAAAGCAAAATCTCAATTACAGACAAGCAAAACGGGAAAAAACAAAATTCAAGAAATAACATTTTAATTGATAAATTAGTATACACAAT
The DNA here is from genome assembly GCA_030449065.1 of Oceanodroma leucorhoa. Lineage (NCBI taxonomy): Eukaryota > Metazoa > Chordata > Aves > Procellariiformes > Oceanodroma > Oceanodroma leucorhoa. Next base: position 1,545,391 of record JASVER010000095.1, read on the forward strand.
TATTATAAAATTATTATAAATTCAAAATATTTAAGATATTGAATGCCTTGTATTTTTAGGACTGATATCCAAGTCTCTAATTTGGACATATATTTAGGTACAGTACAGTGGTATAATCTCAAGTACTATGAAAATCTTTGTACATGGGCTATTTATTAATTCATTGATTTTATCTCATCCTTTTGCTAGTCCTTTCTTTTTTCTGTGCTGCTACTTATCATATTTGCTTAATATCTTAAAAAGAAATATCTGGTGTTACTAAATATGATTTACTGTTCTGATCCAATTGCCACAAAACCTAACATTAAAAGTTCAAAGTAGCAAGATGAGGAACTTAAGGAATAGTGCTTGGATAACACTATACACAGACGTAGAAAGCTTGTAGAAAGATGTCTTCTGTTTTATTATTGAGGTGTACYTCAATACAAGCTTTGCAGGCACATTTCTCAGCCATCAATTCTTTAAGGTTCACCAGTTTCAGCAGTAAATTTGAGACAGTGGCCTTCAGATAAAAGGGGCTACATTACACAGCAGGTTAGAAACAAAGGATAACTTTAATCATGGTCTACATGATTAAGTATATCTAAAAATATTTAATAATCAGATGCCAGAAATTATAAGCCTATTCATAACCATTCTGTGTATAGCATACTCGTGATTACTGGTGAATGTGAAATAGTTGCAAAAGGTTGTATTTAGCAGTGTGTTGCAACAGCAACAGATCTATAGCCGATACAACCGGTACTGAGAATCGGCGTCTGTACAATACACCTATATTGGGGGGGTATTCTGGATTAATTTGCTCTGTCTCCAAGACTGAATTCCCTTTAGCAATTTCACTGTGCTGGGAGTCCTCCTGGAATGCATCTTTCAGTTAAATTTAATCAAACAGGAATTCAGTGTGCCCACTCCAACATTGCTTCTGGATAGGAACCATAGTGCAGTAAGTGGGAATGATCAGGAGGTTTGATTCAAATCTGCACTCTTGATCAGAACTAAAACCCTAATGTAGGTGCACTCAAAGACTGCAAAATTCTGCATTACTATGAGGCCTGCTGGTATATAAAATTTGGTTACCTGAAGTGAAGAATATAGTGAAACTGACTTAAAAAACAGACAGCAAATACTTCCACAAAGCTGATGTACAGCACACATCCCCTCACTTTTGTGGCATGCAAGTATCTTTATAAAATCCATTCTTTAAATAAAAAAAAAATAAAATCCTAATCTCCTTTTAGACAAAAGCTTTCGCAACACAGACAACATTAAAAACTTGATGAGTTAAGCTTTTCTGGCTCTATTCCCACAATAGAAGACCCTTCCTGACAAGGCTCATCACATTTCCCTTTCATGTGCCGGCATGCTAAGAATTAATGTCTTAACTTGGGTTAAATAAATCGAGTGATAACCTGCTCATCTCTTGAACTAACTTTCTGATGACTGATTTACGCTACTCTCCTTATTATCTATGGCTACTAATGGGTCATTAAACATGTAACTACTGGCTCTAGACTGTGAAACTGTCCTACTTACAGCAAACAATTACATCAACAAATATTAATTTCCCCTTATGACACAGAAATCTAGCTGCTAAGTAATGACATTTCTTTCAAATCAAGAACTTAGCCTAAAATCAGAATCTTTCAGAGCTTAGAGAGACTTCTACTTGCTACTCAATTTCTAGGAGTAAACATAGCTGAGGACTAATCTCCTGAACTCTCCATACACACAAGAACTGACTACAGAAGACTTTTATGCATGAATGATTTGAAGAACTGAGCCTGTAGCTGGAAAGGGGAAAGGCTAACAGTGGATTCATTTAAGTGTGGTGTGTAGAGTTTTAGAAGGTCTTTATTTTATGTTTCATTTGTATATTCAAAAAGTTGAATAAATCTTAAAAATTGCTTCAGCAATATGGATTTATGTCACAGGTCTATTTTCAACCCTATCCATAACAGAAGGGGTCACAAGTAACCATGCATCATCCAATTATGAAAATGACCATAAAACCCATCTCACCATTTGTTCTATTTGTATATAGTTAGGCTAAAATCAAACATAAATACTGGTGATGGGGGTAAGCGGAAGGTTGTTTCTGACCACTTACTTTACAACACCCAGACTAGCATTAACATGAATAAGATGTTTCACCAGATACTCATGCATTCTAAAGCTTTATCACTAGATGAAGCGGAAACCCAATGCTTCTTACAAGAAGTGGTCCGTGAAATCAGATTTGCAATGCAAAAATTTATGGTCCCCTTTGTAGTGAAAGCCTGTGACATGTTATCTCACTTAAGTAACCAGCGCCAGATATGCAACTTTTGTTATCAAGTTACTGTCTCCCAGAAATGCATTTTTGGCTCTTTCAGCTGGTCTAAAGACCTATTTTAGACTATGATGGTGGCAGCTAATTTTTCTAGTAAGAAATATAAGATAAATGTAAACCTCTATATAAGTGTTTTATATTCTAACACACACATTCAGGGGAAGTGAGGGGGAGAGGTTTCTATAGCTAAACATGATCTCAAAAAATTCTTCCATATGTGGAAAAGACTGCAAAGCTAACATATAAATATAGATATATATAAATATACACACTGAGCAGTATGTATACATTTATATCACATTCATTAAACCTCAAAACATAAAATAAATTCATTTCTGTAAGCAAAGGAGAGGTATAACTTTTCAATATACAAAATCCATCTCCTGGAGGTATCATAGACAGCAAAACCTATTTTCTACTTCTTACTTTTCATACAGCACCAGTTTAGCTGGTCTYTTACTCAAATTACAAATTTAATATAATTAAAAGGTATATGAAAAATTATCTGGCTACAATATAATTACAATTAAGAGGTAGGAAGGTAGGAATAACAAAAGCATTAACAAATATTTTTATTGGCTCTTACTTAAATGAGAAACCTTGAGTAGAGCACAATGTTCGTAACTGTAAAACAGCAGTATACCAAAATCAAGAACTAGAGTATCCCTGAAAGATAAAATCAAACTCAGAGCAGACTCTTCCAAATTTCAAGGCTCTTTCTTTTGTTCCATCACAAGTACAATGTAATGTACAATGAAATTTAGGTTTGAAACTAATCACATTATCCTCAAAATCTGGGCAAGCCTCTGTGGAAAACTATTTCAGTTTTAGGGTAAAGTAGATGATAGAAATACCTAGATAGATGTCAGAGGCAGGAAAATTTCTCTGTATCTACTGAAATAAGCATATGATAACACTTACTGTTATCATATTTTAGGAAATGATTAGACAGAAATTACATCTTCATTAGAAGAGAAGTATTAGCCATTCAGTAGCGTGTTTATAGTAAACAATATATCTATGATAACTGCATACAATAGAATCAGAAAATTGACTTTTTAATGGTGACTATGATACAAATAGGATTTTGTTGCATTCAGTTCAACAAGTTTGAACAATGTGTGATATGACTCACAAGTTCTTTGTTCCAGAGGGAGAATATGTGTAGCAAAGATTAAAAATTAGAGGAAATACTTAAAAATGTGAAAGCATTTATATGACTAATTTGCACTGCACTCCTGAGATCTCCTAATTAATTCAGCACAATACTAGTTATTTACAGTGGATATGCCTGGGATTGTTTATACTGAATGTACTGACAAGCAAACCTTGCCCTGCCCAAATTCCTAAATTAAATAAATCCATGTGACTCCAATGAGCTTAGTGCAGGCTCAGCACTGTGCTAATGCAATTGCGTGCTTCCTTGCAGCTTGAGGCACCAGCAGAACAAGTTCACATACATTTAGTGAACAGACAAGAGCAAGCTCACACCTGCCCAAATACAACGTGTAAACACACAGGATAAAGAAACACACAGAATATTAAACAAAATCTGGGTCAGGGAGGGAGCCAATAATTCCAACTTACTGCATTAAACAGCTATATCATATCACTTCTTTTATGACACTAGAATGTCACCGGTGCTTTGGGTTTTCCCCTTATTTTTGTTTCTTCTTTCCTGAACAACTAAAAGACAAAGTTTTAATGTTGCAGAAAACTCCCAAACATGATATTTCAGTTTTCCAGATACTCAACTTCTGCTCAGATTGAACTTTCTACTCACAGACTAAAGAAATTTGAAGAATTTTACGCTTTTCAAATAACCATGGTATTTGAATAAGCTAAAATAATCTGTTTTGGTTTATGTTTGTCCTCCTTTTAAGCTGTGTTGTTTGGTTTTGTGGGTTTTTTTAAAGACAAATCCCAGTTTCGATATTCCTGAGGCCTATTCAAGAGTTTGAGGTTGGCAATTTTCCAGTATGGCCACAGAATATAAGGCATTGTGCTAACAGCTGGGGCTGCCAAAATACACAAAGTAGCATGCACTCTTTTCCCCTAAAATTCTATATGGATCAATACAGTGATTTGCAGATCAGGATCCAGACACTAAAATAATAATCGTTGTTTGACTGTCCTGTGGCTCTGATTTCAAAGTCATCCACCTCAAACAAAATCCCATCTGACCTGTTCAGAGTTTTTCACATATTGTCTTTCAGCAACTCCAAGGATATTTAGCAGTTCCAGCTGATGAACAAAGACCTATTGCCAAGACCAATCACCACTTTACAAATCAATAAACACTTTTTTTGAGAGCACATGGTCTTCTTCAAAAAGTTAGTTTTTAGTGGCATACTCCTACTTTGCAACAGTCGGATTGTTGTCAAGTTTTCTGCATCATTGCATGTGATTTCTTTTCTCAAATGAATGAGTTTACCAGCATACTTTAAAAAATCTTTTTAAAACGACACATATTTAATACTAAGACAGCTATCAAATAGTTCTTTAAAAGTTGGCTTTCTGACTGGAGAGTGGCAGTAAGGGAAGCTTCACAGATACACACCGCCCCATCACTGTCCTAATAAGGAGGACTTTACCTTTGGATAAGAGGACAGTTCAGAAACCTTGAACTACCTTTTAGGCCTCTTTGCTGATATTTCAGAGTAATGGAAAACTTGATGGTGAGTTTGTGACAAATTACTTCTAAACACCACCACCTTGTAGAAGGGCCATCAAAAATGTTTTAAATAGGAACAAAATCTCTATGTAGCCAGACTGGATTAAAAGATGTAAAAGGACATGCTACATGCTTACAATACCATGTGACATTCCATCCTCAAAGCTTCTAAGAATAGGGCCAACTTTTTGGAAAGCAGCCAGCTCCTACAGCCTCATGGCATGCCCTATTTTTCTAAAAATCAGATTTTTTTATGAGAACATAATCTCTCATCATAAAACAAAACTAAAATGTATTTGTAGCCTTGGTGACCATGGGGTAAAGCATTCAACTTTGATTCAGCTACAGCTTGGCAATATAGGAAACTCTTATGAGATGAGAAACACCTTATATTTTGTCTTTAAAAATCTCCAGTACTATGGGAAGTAAGAAGATTTGATAGTTCTTATAATCTTCAGGATTGGCAATAAAGTCCTAAAGTATGAAAATTCCTTGGATGCTATACCTTCAGTCTTCCACTGTGTGGATGCAGAATCAAGTTCTTCCATATGACCTCTCAAACAGCATAACTTCCTATTAAGAATGCCATCAAACTAACTTAAGTATACCCTAGACACAAACATGTCATAGATTACCTACACAACTTCTTTTAAGTCCCTTTTTAACATAGAGATGCTGCTTTTAATTTAAACATCAAGTACAGTCTTTTACTGTCCATAAGCAGCAACTTGAACTTAGGACCTTTCAACCACATAGCAAAGACCTCATGAACTTGAACAAGAAAGTCCTGGGTGATAGCAAAAGAATGCTACTTGTTATGTGGAGACCATCCTAGAGTCAGAGATCTGTCATATGTGCCAATAAGTTAAGGACTGTTTCAGAGACAGCAAGGAATGTAAAATATCCATGGAAATTAATAGTAAGTGAATATGGGTGACTAGACCCTTAAACTCAGAACAGGATACAAATATGGAGGGGCAGAAAGGCTTTTGAGATCAGAAAACCAAAGGGAATGAGATGTCTCAATTTGACCAGACTTGTGGTTAGTGAGACAGAATTCCCTGTTGGTTAGTAACTTCCAGGCCTGTTATGATACTAAAAGTGCAAGAGAAAAAGGACAAAAGGACTGCAGTACAGTAAAGCAGCTGTGGCAGGGAATACAAATGTGCTGATTCCTATCAACTTTCAACAGTAACAGCCATTCGCTTCAAGAGCACACAGTCACTTGTGTGACACAAACAGGCACTTCCTTCAAAACACTTTCAATACAAGGAATAAAACTGAAAGATGATGTGGGCAACTGAGGCCAAGAGAAAAAGTTTTTAAGGAAAAACAGTAAGTATGTAGAGGTGAGAAATAAGAGAGGCAGGGAGTTGGACAGTAGGCTTTGTGATGAAGTCTACGCTATGGGGCAGGACAGCTTCTAAATCTGGAAGTTCAAATGTATTTAGCCATGGGTTTTTTTTGTTCCAGATAGATCTTGGATGCAGTGATCCAGATTAGATTACTGTAATGCACTCTACAAGGGGCTACATATTACAACTCCTTGGAAACTGAAGCTAGTACAGAATGCTTATTAAGCTCATTTTCATGCTAGGAGTATTACACCCGTACTCCAGGATATACACTGACTGCCAAAATGTTTCCAGGTGGAATTTAAGAAAGATTGCCAACTCTCAAGCCAAAACCGAAGAGAATAAATTTAAGTTTTTAGTGCAAAGCTGCAAAATTATCTTTTTTTCCAAGTTTTTTAAAGACTAGTAAAAATGGTTGATATTGCAATGTTATTGACATGGCAGCACTCAATCCCCAGAAATTTATTTATATCAAATAAAAATCAGATGCATCAACATAACTAGGAAACACATCATGACTCACTGTAACATGACCATGTGTACGGGCAGAGGAGAGTTAGAGTCTTCCTACTGCTTGTGAAGTTTTCTTACATCTTCCCCAGAGTTTAGGTCCAGCCATACAAGGGCAAACAAGGTTGCCAACCTATACCTCTCCCTAAACAGAAGAGCAAAAAAAGAGGGGACAAAGGCAAGAAGTGGCTGGAAACTTGGCTTTGCTCCCTAGCAGCAGCCAGAAGACCTAAACACATCCATTACATCTCAAAAAAGATGGCCAACTAGTTCCTTCAAGAGAAGTCAGAGATCCTACCCTTTACTACATCTAGAACCATGCTGCCACATGCTGCCCATATCAGGATATGATATCGAGTAACAGTTATAACAAAAACATGATCACTAAAACAAAATGTCAATACCTGAACCGAACCGCACCACATAAAAAGTATGCATATTTCAAGCAGGATGTGTGTGTTTTTTTCTTCCAAGAGACTGGTGGTACACCATTCTCTGCAAAGGGGGTATAGACTCACATTAGCATATACACAGTGTTTTACATCAGTAAGTTGGAAATGTCTTATTCTTCCTTACAAATATGTACTCAAATGCACATGTACATACTTTTAGAGCCATATATAATAACATACATGTATTTCTCTACAGAAATGTAGCGTGTAAATTAGAAAATCCAGTATTATCCATAGAAATGAGAAATGTTTCAAGATTAACACTGTACATTCAACTATCTCTTTCTCTACAGAATTTGTGAGAAAACTTTCAAAACCCCTCCCTAGCATTCACTAAATTAAATGGCATTTATATTACAATATGCACTGCTTTCTTGTCTCCTTACAATATTAAAAATGCCCTCTGATGATTTGCAAGTTTATTACTTTCTCAGTTTATTCTGTGGTTTCAAACCACCAGCAGTATGTTGGATTATGGTCATCAAAAATCACATATCTAGAATTTGTGTGTAATAGACTATCGAATGGAAAATACAGGTTTGTAGGGCACATGGCAATCAAATTGCTGTACAAAAGAATGCTGTATGGAATGGTAAATAACACAACACAGAAAGTAAAAAAAATAATAAAATCCATGATTGAAAAATGTAAGCTAAAGCAATGACTAGAGTTCACCCATGGTTATCATTGACTGTGCTGTTCTCAAAGATTATTTCAGCAAGGATTTTGCTATGAATCTCCTATTTGCTTGCTTTACAAGTAAATACTTACTGAGCTAATCCATTGTTTACAGAGTCTGTGGAAATTTAGGCATGGCAGTACTTCAGGAGAACACCTACTCCAAGCCCAATGCACTAACACAAGATGAAATAAAGCTATTATCATGTGCCACAGATATTCATCTAACCTGTTAAAAATCTCCAAGAAAGGAGCTTCCTTCACATCTATATGAAAGAATGTCCACATTTGCTTTCCACTTACAGATTCATTAGACTTATAGTGAAAAAGTTTCTTTTTTTTAATAACTAAACTAGTTATTCTTGGTATAAATTAAATTTACCACTCCTACTCTTTTTCCAGTGGGCATTGGAATACAATTGTTCATCGTCTTCTTTACAACAACATTTTATGTATTAGAAGACTTATGTCTCCCTTTAGTACTTTCTAGACTAAACAAACCCAGTTCTTTAAGCCTTCCTCATAGGTCATGTTCTCTAAAATGCCTATCATTCTTGTTGCTCTCCTTTTGTCCCTTTCGAATTTGTCTATCTTTCTTAAAGCATGGTGATCAAAACTGTATATAGCTTTTCAGATGAGGTCTCACCAGTGCTCAAAAGAGCAGAATAATTGCTTCCTGCTTCTTTTCCAGTATTACATCCAACCCAGAATTAGATCCAACTTCATTGCAATGGTATTCCATTGTTGCCATATATTATGTGCAATCCAGATTCCTTTTTCCATGCCATTGCCTCATCAGTACATGTGACTTCTCCGCTGTAAATGGACTTGCCCTTACTGAATTTCAGATTACTTATTCTAGACTTTCTCTCCAGTTTATTGAGATTGGAGCAGCTTATTGAGCAGTTTAACTACTTCTACTATACCTGCAGCTTCTTGCAGCTTGGTTCTTTATCAACAATATTCATGKTTTTTTCTATTTCATCACTGAAACAATTTCTAAAAAAATACTCCACAGAAGCAGATAAAGGACAGACCTCTTTGGAACCCTGCTGTAAATGTCCCTCCTGTCTGACAATAAGTAACGGAAAATTTGTCTGTAGCATGTTATTTGTATCAGTTGCACACCCACCTCATGGTGATTTCATAATTAATTAAACTAAAATTGTATTATTTACAGTTACAGCTTTTATTATTGTAATGCTTTTTACATTACATGTTAATTACATTACAAATTAATGTATTTATTTGTATATCACAAATATATGGTGGGACAGTGTTAAAAGCCTTATAAATTCAAAGTTTGTCACAGCTACCACTTTCTTCTTTAGCCACAAAGCCAGTTACCCTATCAAAGGAAATTAGATTTACTTGACATAATTTGTCCTTGACAAATATAGGCAGACTAAATATAGGATGGGTATGCTATGTAACACCCATCTAGACCTGCATTCTGTTTTAGAGAGTGGCCCAAAACTGTCGCCTAGGAAAGAGTGCAAGAATAAAGTGAGTACATAGTAGTAAACAATCTCATATCTTCAAGAATGTAACATAAAAATAGTTTATCTGCGCTAGTATAGGAACCACCAGTTGATGATTAGGAAAAGAGGATAAGGGCAAAAAAAGTATAAAGTGATCTGATAYGCACTGAGATGGATAGATACCGTCACGCAGTCTGATACAGACATCAAGCTACTGAAAATGAACAGTAAAGAGACTACTGGTTTTCTATTGATTCACTGGTTAATAATTTATTCCAGAACTTTCCAGGGTCTAAAATAGTTATTCATAAATCCCCATACATTTTATTTGTAAAGATGAGAACAGAGTTTGCCTTCCCTAAGCCTCAAAGGATCTCCTATATCCTACATGAGAGCTGTTGAATATAATCATAAACAATTCAGAGAAAAACTGAGAATACTAGTACTAGTAAATACTAGTAAAATAGCTAGTATTTTATGTGTCTGTCTTTAATCATGTACCCATTTCCATAATTCATATAATTTCTTAAGTTTTTTAYGTTCTTGAAGATGTTTTGATAGACTTTCATTATGCTTCTTATCCATTCTCTTCTCTGAATAACCTGTTATTGTGCATTGAAAAGCACCTTCTTCACTAAATGTGAGCTCTCTTACATTGTCTTGTCCCTCAAATTTTCTTTACAAGTTCAGGTTTCTTGAACTAGTTGAAACCAGTGTCCATGTTTCAGTAACACAGAGGTGGTTGTTACCTGTTTTTTCACATCTCTTGCCTTCATTCTGTTTTTCTCATTCGATTCCTTGCACAAAGCCAAAACCTTTTTTATTTCATGGTCATTTTCAGACAATTTTGCCTTCTTTTGTAAACTCAGCCAACTTATCTCTGCTAATCAGAAACAGAACTAAAACCAAGACAGCAAGTCCTTAATATCCTTCTCCAGTTTCTGAAAGAAAAAGTTGTTCTTAACATGTTCCAAGAACTCAAAGGATTCTGTGTTCTATTGCTCAGGTTTGGGTTTTTTTTTTTTTTGTTGGTATCCAAGAAATTGAGTTTTCTCATACTTACCAGTTCCTGTCTTTAGTACAACTCTATTGTAAAAAAAAGCGTCATTTGCCTCTTTGTCTCCTATTCCCGATTAAGTAGTCTATCATACATCCCCGTTATAATTTCAGCAATGTTTTTCCCTTTTATTTCTACCCAGACATTATGAGCTTATAAACTAATTTAGTATCAAACAATGATTCTTCATATATAAGTAACTTTTTATTTTTCCCCAGGGTTCTCTACCTGAAAAAGAGTTACTTGGTTCTATAGAATGTTTTTCCTACTCCAGACAAATACATATATGGATAACTTTCCCCCTTGTCCTACTGTGACTGAGTTMCTCCTAAAATTCCTACAGTTTTCAACTCTCATTCATTGTAGGAGGCTAAAGAGTCATATAGTGAAAAGAAGTCTATCTTAAAATTTGAAAGTCATCTTCAGGCCAGACTCCACCCATAGCTGACAAGCTCTCCACTTACTAAGCATATTCATTTGAAATGGAATAGTGGCACCCAGTATCAGCTGAAAACACATGGCATGCTGGCGCCATGGCTTACATATATGTTTTAATTTCAAAATAGAAGTTTGTTTCTTGAAATTTCATCTACTACAGCTTAGCTTCTTTCATTTGTATTTCTTGTGGTTTAGCATTTCATACACAAATACACATATACACATACATGCATGCATGTACACACACACTATTTTTTACCATAACAAATTTTTAACAGTATCATACCCAGACACCTCAGAAAACAATTATGAAAACATGTTCACTGGCAGAAGGGTATTTTAAGGATGAGATAAAGTTGTCACTAGAATTTGAAATACTATTTTGGTGTGTATATATACAAATATATTGTATATTTTATATAATTACATAATGAATTAAAGAATTTATTATTTTCAATACTACAACTTTATAATGATAACTAGCTATAACTAATAACTATAACATTATTACTCATAGCTATAGCAAAACTACAGCATTATTATCAATATTATAACTATAAATTTAAAGCAGATACTTTCTTTTTGGTGGATCTGGTCTTTAAGCTTTCCAGAAATAAAAGGCACAGCATTTTCTGTTTGGAAACATCTGTTTCAAACACATCAAAACAATAAACTTTGCGGTCAAGGTGTCTGCTTCACCCAGTTGCCTATGAACCAGAAGCACTGAGCTTGCACACTGGGCACTTAGCAAATTTCTGCCTATTGACAGCAACATTATCTGAAAAACCACACTAAAGTATTCCAAGAAACAAAGTGTTGGAATGCTAATAAACCACAGAACATCACGACCTCCTCATTCCAAACATATACAGTGTAAATATTAATTCAAAATTATGTGACAGTAAACTTGTTTTAATAATTTTGAATTTTAATTTTCACTTAACTTTCATGTCATTAATATTCTAAAATATTATCCAAAAAGCAAATGAGTTACATATTTGCAAAAATATTTTTGTTTAAAAATTTGTATTTATTTGTAAACAAATATTGACATTTACAAAATCAAACCAGTGTTGGGCTTATGGTTGTTTTCTCACCCTGGGTGGAGGAGAAAAGGTTCAATGCTAGCATGCTCAATCAACATACTCTAGGAGACCATGTTATTAGGACAGTTATTTGCCCTTTCTGAAACACAAGACTCTAAGAAGAAAAATATTCTAAGAAGAAAAATACTGAATTACTAAGCATTTTTAAACTAAAACATCTCTGGAATTCGGTTAATCTTGCCTAGTTAAAAATGCATTAGTAGTGATTTTAAGCTATTTCTGTTATTTGAAAGCTTCATCAGAAAGATACTTTCAAAAACAGTTTAGAATCATTGGTTTACAAGTTGCCAAAGGGAACTGCACAGGTTTTTCAATACTAATGATTAATCCATTTACTTTAAATAAACAAAAAATTATTCCAAAAAGTGCATACTTCTGAAATCACTAGTAATCACTAAGTAGGAGATTTTTCACTGATTTTCTACTGAAAAAGTTGACTTATGAAATGCTGAAAATAGCTGCAAAACTTCTAAAGAAAGATAGGGAAGAAAAATATAAGACACCAGACAAAAAGCCAAAATGTTTAAATTGTTTCAGGGATGGAAATAAATACCAGAGCTATTAGTTTCAGTTCAAAGAACACATCACTTGCTTATTATTTCTTTGGAATATTTATTTTATCTTGAAATATCAAAATAGCAAAATTATAAAACTGAAAATGAAAAAATGATGACTAACCTGATCTGGAGAGGGTCTGTGGTTGGAGTGTTGTGGCCTCCCAGGAGATCGATGATGGTGGTGGTGGTGATGGTGGTGGTAGTGGTGATGGTCATCATCGTAGTTATCTGCCATCAGTTTCATTCTGTTTTGTGTCTGTTTAAGATGTAAAGTGAGACAATTCTATTACATGCTAGAATATATTACTCTAACAGTGTTTTCAGAAGATCTTAGTTCTTTCTTAGCTATATATATATATATWTTTTTTTTTTTTTTTTTTTTGGTAGCTGTAAGGATCTAACAATAGAAGTCCAGACTGCTGGCTCACAAAGAAAAGGAAACAGAAATAGAAAAAGATAACAAAGTATGTGAACACATCTTCTGTCTCAGTTTTCACAGAGTAGAATTGCACAAAGAAATCAGAAAACAACATGATCAAGGATGTTGTGTTTGAAGGGTGTCAACAAAGACATTCAGCTTTTCTCAATGTACTATTTTAGAACAGTTTCCTATTTTTTCCAGTCTATTATTATGTCTTGCCAATTAACTTGTAAAATCTCACTGAAAGGAATACTAAGTGTACTTCAAATATTTACAGTTAGCTACTGAGGCATGTCAACAACAATCATGAATAGTTACACTAAAAGATCTATTTTGGCTTAATTATTTTAATTGTACACCAGGATCACCCTGCTAAACAGTAAGTTAAAAGAATCTGTAAATTAACTGATACAGACACAGGCATTTAAAGAAATAAGTGATTATAGAACTTGACACATGTTACTGAATGAAAGTAAGTCTTAGATATAGATCTTGAAAAAAAGATCAACACTTCAACGACTGCTGTGTACAGATAATAAAATCTATGTCACCATGAGATAAGACACATTGCTGCTTTTTATCACTATTACAATTATTCCATACCATGAAATATACAGACCGGAATAATTCAAACCTTGCTCATAATACCAAAAATATCTTACTACCAATTGCCCAGTAGCAGTGGATACAGTACTTATTTTTTCTGTTAGTAGGACTGAAGGCTGTCTCAGGCAAACTTGTTAACCTGTAATCAAGTTTTACTTATTTTTGCACTAACAAAAGCCAGAAGAAAATGCTGTCAACTCTCAAAGACCTCTTCCAAAATTAGAATCATCAATTAAAGACATATACAATTAATATAATGCAGATGACTGAAGGAAAGATAGCAGTCTTAACACACTTAATGTCATCTTCAAAAATCACACCTGAACCCTATAGGAGAAAGGTTGTTCTTGAAGAAGCACTATCTACTTTGTGCCAATTCTCTATGTGGACATCATCTGAGTTGGTCAAGCACAAACAAGTCTACTTTGCACACACACTTTTGGTGAACAGTTAAGATAAGAGTCTGAAATCAATTGCAAAAAGCCATAGTTTAGTTCTACCCATGCTCCAGGGTAGCAGGAATCATGCTAACTCCAGTGAGGATGCTAGCTAAACACATTACCCCTGGACTTTGCCCAAACTAATGAGTTCTAAAAGACTGACTTAAACAGATGAATTTAAATACAACTCATTTGTTCCTGTATGTTCCTATATTAACAGGTCTAACTGGCTTCCAATTTGAAGCGCCCATGAGATAGCTAGTGTCCCCCATACTAGTATGTGGTAAATTTATTTCCAGGACTATTGTAAATTGATTTTCCTAGGAGAACAATCCTATATCAAAATCTCCATTAGGAAAACTTCACTGGTAAGTATATTTTAATAGAAAATGTAAAAACTCAGAGATTGCTATTAAATTTCCCAATTTTAATGTTTTTTGATAAAGTAGAAAAGAAGTTTGGGAAAAAAGCAAACTAAATATTCATATTCGACAGTATTTGAAGTATAACATAATCTAATGCGAGGAAAACTATGAACCACAGGAATCACAGGAAATCCTGATGTGTCTTTTTAGCAATTAATTTTTTTTTTTAAATGTCACAATGCTTCTCAAGCACTTCACATGATGTCCATTAGAAGAATCATAGAAACCTATTTTACAGGAGGGGACCTGTACTCAGTTCAAGTAAAAACAACCAACCAACCAAACCAAACCAAACCCTTAAGGCATCCACAACAACAAGATAGAGGAACAACTACAGATTGGATGTGCACATGCTTTAGCCACTGTCAGACTCTTTCTGAGTATCTCTATAGCACTAAAAGAGCATCTTCTCAGTGTGTTACAGAATAAATTCCTCCATAGATCAAGTGGTGGATTCCTTTGAACAGGAATTGCACTGGCACTATATGGTATCATTTCACATTTTTTAACACTATTTTCTGCACAGTTGGAACCATTTCATTTTCTCCCTCCTGGATACGAAGACGGAAGCATACAGCTGTATGAATTTCAGCTATGAATTTCTACCGATTTTGCCAAAAGACCAACTCAATCTGAATCATCATAGTTGGTCTGTTTGTCTTTAGATTCAAAGAGGAAGGCCTTTTGAACAAAAGAGTGGAAAAGATGGAGAATTAATAGACAAATAATAACCCACTTACTGTAAACACTGTAATAACCTGCCTCTTTGGGGAAGCTCCTAACATTTTATTAGTTTATTTTCTTATCAATGAACAGCCTTAAATTTCCTACCTTTCAACTGTATTCCATAAAAGAATGCAAAAGTTAAACAAGATGATATATGCAATCCTAAAAGTGTCCCCTGTAATGAGGTGTTGGGGATTAGAAGTGTCATGGGATAAGAACTGTAAATGAATGATGTCATCTTTCTAATTTGGTGCTGAAATATAAATAAACCACTTCTAATGTTTCTTCCTTTTGGATGCCAGATTGCAATAAAACGTGCACAAAGAAATGTTAATGCTGTAGTAGGCTTCCTTTAGTGTGCCTGTTCTGGAAGCAAAATGTATAAAAAATGTGAAATGAGAATTTCTTTTCCACTCAAGTGATCATCAAACCATCCAAAGTTTTACATGACTTGTGATTGTCATTAATTTCTTAAAATGATGCTAAATATTTTGTAAAATATTACTTTTAAAAGCTTTTTGGTTTTATTTGTTAGCTCTTCACAATGATAACTAATATGATTTTGAGGTACTGTTTGTCTTTGCTTTAGCTACTGTCAGAGTGCTATACTTCCACACTGAACTGTATTTTCCAGGTATGCTTAGCTTTGACTTAAGAAGTACAAAACATGGTATGATTTCAAACTTTTAAAAGCAGGACTTCTGAGGAGGATGAACAGGAGGATTTCTGGAGGAGGAACAAAAGTAAAGCCATCCAGAGGAACAATACAATCTTTTTCAGGTCCTTCTAAACAAAAATCTGTAACATTACTTCTGTTTGCTTCCCTTGCTAACTCTTTTAATCTTTAGTAGGCTTTGAAATGCCAGGTATATTTTCATTTGAGGAAGAAATTAATTAATCACATTGGAATTCRTTCAGGACCCCAGGGCTTCACACCCCTACACTTACATACAAGCACATACACAAACACACAGAAAGGCATATACATTTTAGGACGTTGGTTTATCAGACAGACAGTAAATCTTCACGGTCTGGGTCCCATATCAACACATTAGGACACTGCTTCAGTACCGACTGCAAGGGAAAAATACCACCTACTGACCTGGCAATGCCATCCTTTCCTGCAACATTTTCAGCATGCTTAAAAATTTCCTATTCAAGAACATCCAAGACCTTTTCTTATATTACTTTTGAAAGCACAACAGATTATTCAATATGACTTTTCTGGATGATTGAGAAACTCGGTCTTGGAATGTACAATTCATGAAAATTAGAGTGATGATTGTACAAGCATTTAAACTGTGCCATATCTAATTTGCATCATACGTTACTCCATATCTGAAATAGTTATATAGTTCAAAATTTTATTCACATTTTCCTCTCAAAACTATTACTATTGATACAGTTTTCTTGAAAATGGAGCTTCTCAAAATTTACATAGCCACAGTTCTGACAACAAAATTATCATACCAACAGTTCTTTTTGAAAATGCCAGGTGAACACCAGGCCCACACCTGAGAAGGAGCAGTTTTTAATTTGTATGTATACTAGGAAAGAAAAAATGTTAACTTGTAAAATGCAACAATTAATTAACTGCATCTCCTACAGACCATGTATAGCCTTATTAGTTTTAGTCTAAAACGTTTCCTCAGATTTTTTTGCTTTAAAATTATTGCCTACAGTCAATAAATACTGCATGGATTTTGAAATAAAGGGATGGTA
This sequence comes from Oceanodroma leucorhoa, assembly GCA_030449065.1. Classification (NCBI taxonomy): domain Eukaryota; kingdom Metazoa; phylum Chordata; class Aves; order Procellariiformes; genus Oceanodroma; species Oceanodroma leucorhoa. The sequence goes on from JASVER010000095.1 coordinate 1,562,368, forward strand.
GAGGAATTAAAAGCAGCTTAAATCTAGGTGCACAGGTATATTAACCCTTAGGGCTTGAAACAGTTGTCTTTGATCATTCAATATCACTATTTGCTAAGTTGTCAAGGTCATGAATGGTATGTTTAACTGAATTTTTAACCCACTTACCAAAGAATTTATGATCTAGCACTGTAAGAAAATTGACAGATATTTCTTGTCCTCTTAAAACTCTGCTGAGTTTAAGTAAGGATCTACTGAAGAGAAATGAAAGTCTTTGATGGACTGGTAACAGACTAAATAGCTTAACAGCAATCTGTAACTGTAAAACTGTAATATTAAAACTGTCTTTTAAAAAATATTTTAGCAAGGTGGCAGTAGGAAATTATGCTTTGATCTGTCATCTGGATCAAGTTAGCAACAAAAATCTCATGAATAAGGTTCAAATGAGGAAAAACAGTAAGATTTGTTGCTCTAGGATATAGGTGTAATACCATTCAACAGTTATTTCTTTCCTTTGGATTTTCTTCTCAATCTCTCTTCACTAATGGAATTCGAAACATTTCTAGAATATTCACTTTCAACAGGGTAGGATTTTTCCCTATATAATATGGGAGGGAGGCAGACATAAGGCCAACAAGCTATCCTGGAGATATCCTGTGGTCTAATTATTAAAGCATGGAATTTAAAATCTAGAGACACACATTCTAGTTTTGATTCTGGAATGGCCTCTTGTTGCCTTCAACGACACAGAACCTCTATTTCTTGCAATCTCGCTATTTGAAAATAAGTATGTTAACATTTCCACAAAGCACTTTGAGTCTTCATGTGGCAGACGTTTAGTTCTAGACTGCCTGATTTTTACTAATAACTGATTTAATCAGAGCTTTTTTTTCCTAAGACAATAATTTTAGAAAACACAAATAAAATCCTTTTTTAACTCTGAAATCCAGAAGGTAAGGATCTTAAAAATTGTTTGCTTAAGACTATATAGTTCACCAAGTTTGTCCAGAAGTTGCATAAACTTAGTGGAATTAACCTGGATTTAATGAAAGCATGTGCAACTGCAATTGGTTTTCCAGTATGAATGCGATGCTTCAGGCCTCAATTCTATTAGCTGAGGGTTAACAAAATGTTTGCTAATTAAGCCAGCTCTGTACTTACTCTCTCCAAATAAAATCAGTTTTCATGTCAGAACAATATTTTTACACATTCTTTGAAAACTGTTATCGTCCGAAGACAAGTGAAGAATTTCTTATCATTTCTACTGCTGCACAACACAAAAGTTGTTAACTGCCAYAGAATACAATTTATAGCTATTATTTGATAAGTTACAGTTAATTAAATATTGGACAACAAATGCTGTACTTGGCCTCAAACATCCTTAAAATTCACCAAATTACATTCATCACTCACAATCTGTTGAAGGACTCTAACAGTTTGCATGAAATGAAGACTTTACGAAAACAGCATGTATTTGTTCATTAAAAAATACAAAATATTCCACAATGTAGACAGTTATGCTTGTGTAACAGAGGAAAACGGTCTTGAAAAGTAGCTACAAAAGGCATTTCAGAAGGCAACACAGAATTCTGTGTTTCTAAGTAACCCTTATGGTGACTTCTAAGACCAAAGAAGTCATCAAAGACTACATTGAAAATTAAAATTAAATGCCGTGTAAAGCCTGTATTTCTAGAACTTGATCAAGTTCACTGCCTTTTTTTTATTTAACACTTCAGCAAATTTCCATTTATTTCACTACTGTTGTCTGATCATTGTTAAATATTTTTCTGAGATCAAAAATAACAAGTCCAAATTCCAACCTTAGAGCCTCTAAAAAACATGTTCAACATCACTGTCCTTTAGTTCAACCCTCTTTGAGCATCTCAAGCTTACTAGAGATACATGCATCCTGCATAAGTGATTTGATAATAAGCCAAATAGTGAGCTTAATTTGCCATCTAGAAAAAGAGATTTAAGAGAGATTCCATTGTGAAGTTTCAGTTGAAACTTCTTTTGCTTAAACTTCTTGATATACTTAGAGATTTTTGAGCACTGGTTCATTAATTATCTCACTGAAGCAAATAAGATAGTTCCAAGGCTATTATTGTTAAAAAGCCTAACCTTGAGACTGCTCTCWATTCTTTTTAATGGTAGCACACTTCTTGAATCAACACATGATTAAATGAGACAAATTGTTAAAATATATTCACCAATTATGGTTTTGACAGAAGGACTTGTGTCATTTTTCCACAAGCCGAAGGATTTGTTAATTGGCCATTGCTTTGAAGGATCTTTTGCCGATACTAGAGCTGCATGGAAGAAGTGGACTTCAGTATTCTTCAATATACTTCAAAGTACTCCAGAGCTTGTATTATTTTATGCTAATTATTCAGGCCACTCCTAACAGCATAATACTAGCAACATAATGTTAATTATTTCCCAAATAAATTATACTCTCATCTTCAATCATTAGAAATGTATGATAATATTCAATTCAGGCTTTTTTGTTGCTTATGCAGTGAGGTTTTAGACACCAAGAAAATTCCAACAGAAAAAAACTTAAGTTATGAAGGCTATAAGTTTGCAAGCACTCATCAGTAACCAAAAGATAACAAAAACATTACAGTATGGTAACTAACCAGGAACTCCAGATGCTAAATAACTATCATAATCATAACCGTATGGGTGTTGGAATGCATCACTATGGGGTAGAGTTATGTTTTACTGAGTGCTTTAATTATGCATTTTCTTTTTATAACATCCCTGTAWTGTAATCTATTCTTATATTCTTGCTCTTAACTGTATTTTAACATGGGTTTTGCTGCTTTGTTTCCCGCCTCCATTGAGGAACACAATTAATTTTTCCCCTGTTAAAATTCCAAATGGGCTAATAAGCATGTTTTACTTTTCCTGTTATAGTGTATGACTTGTCTTGGAAAGTGTGAGAGACAGGATGCATGCAGGCTAAAAGTGTGCATGATAGCTTATTGGAGAAAAGTTTGGCTACTCCTCATTTAACTCTTTTTATTTTTTACCTCATTAATAATACGACTGATGCATATGAAGTAAAGAACACAGTAAAGTTTTTATGCTAAGAAAGCATATAAATTTTTCTTTTTCCCATCAATACCTAGTTATATATTAAAATTAATTAATGTGATGTTCTACATTCTTATAATTTGTAACACGCATGTAACCAGAACACTTGTTCTTCAGGCCCTGTCTGTCCTCCTCAGTTTCACAGGACAGAGAATAGGGACTAAGAAACAGTACTGAGTATTTTCCAAGTTGTCATGAAATCCAACCTTCCTCCCAGGTGAAATACAAAAGCAATTGCTGGTCAAATTAGATACTCTCACTCCTGTGCAGCAAGGGAAAGCAGCTTCCAATGTAGATCTTTTCAAAGACTTGGATCTGATAATTTACTGTTGAACATCAGCATAAAAGTTTTACATATATTTCAGTTCTTTTTTAATTAGAGTACTATTTAACTGATATTAACAACCATTACACCTGTTGCTTGGCAAGATTACAAAATGTGACTGTCTTATCCTGAAAGAAGTTAGAGCTCATATTAAGTCTCCCTCTTCAYGAGCTGAAGGATAATAGTCTCACAAACACCAGCTGGGGTATTAGACACTTGGCAGACCGAGACAGGCAGCAGTTCCAAGTGCCAAGCAGACACTTATCTAAACTACTAAGGCCAAATTTCAACTTTCCTGACACTTGTGATTGAACAAAGTTATGTTGATTTGAACAGGGTCCATCTGACTTTTTAGTTGCAGTCTCTCCATTTAGAGTTTGTGTTTTTGAAGTCTTTTTAAGTTCTGTGAATTAAAAGTATGGCTTGAAGCGCAGGAAATATCTTGTAATAATACAGCATACTCAGTAATGTATAGGCTAAAGTCATGCTAAAAGTATTTGTCTGGGTCCTACTACTAAACTTGGTAATTACACGGAAGTATGTAAGAACATAGACACAAAGAAGTGGGTTAAAAAGCATAATTAAAGCTCTGAAACAGTAGCTGCCTGAGGACACCTCAGGCCAGGTCCTACTAAATGCAGACAAGCAACATAAGAAGGTAAGGCTCGCTGTTTTTTTCCTTTTTTTTACAACAGGAAATAACCCATTAAAAAGATACTTCCCCGTAATAATTATTTAAAACCAGACATGAATCAGAAACTTCAGTAGCTAAACAAGACCTTTGAAACTGCAAATCTCTGGTTAGTAGCACTGATTGTCTTTCAGCGTCTTTAATGTCTGAATAGTTCATTTCAGCCATAATTTTTGCAACTTCATTACCAAGCCCAGCTCTCTCATTTGTATCATATACAAAATACAGCCTAAATTGAAATTACCACATTTCTTCCATTGTATGCAATAAAAATCGATAAATAAAACCTAAATTTCAACACATGGATGGTATATTGGAATATGGACCGAAATGGAGAGAACATCACAACTCTGTCTTGATATGCTTTATAGAGACACCTTACCTATAACTAATTTTTGTTTGATGCTAGACTCTACAGTTAGACTCTAAAATTGTAAGTTTTATCCACCATCACAGGAGCAGAAAAATTTGACACCCAATTTTTACAATATTTTTTTAATAACTGGCTACTTAGCACTGTACTTGAGATCAAGTGTTAAACTATACTTAGCTTTACTATCATGGGGTACTTTGTAGTAGAATTTAAGGACTTGTTTCAAAAATGTCTCATGGAGAAAAGAAAAACAAAACTTTCTAGCTTGGGAGTTCACTCGTTTATATAATGGAGATATTCAGTATTCTTATCTGAGATACTTAATACCCATTTTCACCTATCAAGCCAGCCAGATCAAAAATTACAAAAGTTCCAGTGTTAATATATACATTATTTTCTATCTGCATTACCTACTTTTTCCATTTAAGATTTTCAGTCTCAGTGGAGTTAAACCATTTGTCTGAACAAAGTGCATTATTACAGCTACAGCTATTGAGATGTTCTAGTGTAAGTTCACAATGAGATTATCACCAGTGAAAAAGGGTGCCATTAGACATGGCCATGCTTAAGCTATGATATAAATTCTTCAAGAATAAAAAACTCTGAAGAGATAACAAAGAGAAACAGATTTTAAAGCAGATCACCAACTACAAAGCAGGAAAGGACTTACGTACCAGGTCTGTGACGCCTTCAGGGCCTGACTGCTATAGGCTACAAGGCAAAAAAAGTCCCCCTCATTGGAAAACGTTTGTGTAACAATACCATCCGAAAGAATTCGGATTCCTGAGAGCATAAGGGGGTGATGCCATATCCAGCTATGATTTGAGTCCTTCCACTTTTATAATATAAATGGTCAAATCTTACTGAGAGTATGCGAAAAGTGTTGTGTGAGCACTGCCAACATTTTCAGTATTTTTCCAACACAGACCATTTCTTCTGAATTAACTAATTTGATCAGGCAAAGGCTATTAGCTACACACACACATTCTCTTTCTTACCTTGTGCCATATGGAGCCTGCTGCGTTAAGCTATAGGGAGACGTGGCACTCTGCTGTGTCACCCCTACACTAATCTGTCCGCATTGGATTTATATCTAAGTTGCTTGTACTTGGCAAAATTGAGAATTACAGAATCAGATTCAAAAATACCGATTCAGATTACAAATGAAGAGAATAAAACCCAATGTTAAGACATGCAGAAATATTGCCTTAGGATATTTCTCATTAATAGAAAAGTATAAACTACAAGGATTTTTAAGATAGTAAATAAATTTAAGGCCATTGAATGCATGGGCAATTTATGTCAATGGCATCTGAACAGACACATTTAAAATCAGAGATCAATAACCATTTTGCTACATTGCCTGAGAATTTTTAAGGAAAAAATAACCAGACTGATTTTCCTCATATGAGAGTTCAATATATGAAGTTATTAGAACATCTATTCTTACCTGCCCAAAATAAAACAAAGAGCTTGTGTAGCATAACTGTAACAAAAATAAAACTCCTAAAACTTAAGGGTCTCAGATTACTCTTTTGGTCAAAGTTAGGTGCTTAAAGCTTGAGCAAGACCAATATTATGGGTGATAGTAAACAGTATAAACAGAAGAGGCAAAAAAATACACAGTGGTCAAGTGTGTCTGCAGTACCCATGTGAATGGCTTCATAACATGGATTCTATTTACTGTGCAGTAACATTTAGACTCAGCAGTACAATAAATCTCTCTCTGAAGCAGATCTGTGTAAATAACAACAACAACAACAATAATAACAACAACAACAATAATAATGTAGTATGCTGTCCTCCTATAATATTGCCACCTGTGAAATTCAAGGAAATCAGAAACATTAAGTTAGCCTGACATCATCAGAAACAGAAGTGATAGTGATTGGAACCAACACAATACCAGGACAATGCTACTGATCACAAGGTCTACAGATGATAATGTTTACAGACACRGTAAGAAAGCAATGCAAGACACTCTTGTTCCCACACTTGTTAAACATTAGAGGGCTTAAATGCAATTAATTAATGCACAGTGTTGTGGAAGAATGTTTTGGGCTGCCAGAATAATCTCAATCACAACAACTTCTAATCCTATTCTTTTTCTTATACAGTAATATAAACACTTTCAATATCATAAAATACACAATGCAATACAGCTGAATTAATCTAACAGGGAAAATATAACTCGGGGTATTTTGTTATTGTTGAGTGCTTGATGTCACCACCATAATATCACATTAGCACTATTTCTGATGTACTCAACGAGAACAGTATATGTAATGCAACATACTGCCTTCAATTCCATTTTACTCCTTTGCTGCTGAAAGCTTTCTTTGAAATATTTGGAAGTCAATTAGTAAGAAATACTTCTATGTATTGCATGCAGGAGAAAATATTGCTAGTGGTTAATTTGCTGAGAAACTGTGGTTACAAAGATTTTTAAAGTTCCTTGATTGTTTCTCACCCTTTTGGTTTCATTAGCAGCATGTTCATGTGATGAAATATAGAGTAGTGAACTAATAGACTAGAGAAGACTGCCAAACACCAGCTTTGCCTCTGGCCAGAGTATTTTGTACACCTGCAGTCTTGAAAACACTGGAAAGGTTTCTAATTTCGTGTTTTCAGAAGAAAAATAAAATGCTCTCAAGGAGTTAGAAGACCTTGCATTTTGGCCAACTCCACCTACATTTTTGGCTCTATATCCCAAAAGCAAAAAGAGGCAACTGGGAAATTTTCTTGCAGTATCCAAGTTCAGAATGAATCAGTAACATAGCAGTGTCTTCTGCTCTTACCAAAATCTCTTGAGATGTTCTAAAAATGGACTTTAAGCTAATTATTTCATGAAGGATTGCATCACTATACAAATTTCTCTAAAAATAGCTGTCTCACAATTCTCAAAAGGAATCTTGGCCAGGGTGATTATAAATATTATGTAATTACTCAGCCAAGCCCTCGTGGTGATCTTGTTTAATACTGTATTTCTGAAAGGTTTTTTAAGCCTACTGCAAAGTTCTATGGCTCTCAAAATGCAGCATTTGGTGTATGAATCAAAACAATTCCAGTGGTTCTGTTTTGCTGGGAGTGCATTACTATGCTTCCCATTTATTTAAACCACTAAATAATAAATATTTAACTGACAGATTGCTGCTGCTAAATTGTATTTAGATCATTACAATTAAATATGCTCGTTTCCTATGGGAAGGTGTTTGCAAAACAGAGGTCAGCATTATTACTACTTATTTTACAGATGGATACACTGTGATACAAATAATTTTCCTAGGTTATCAAAATATAATGTGAAAAAACCTGCAAAAGTAAGTCAGCACTTGAGATAAAACTAATGCTTTTCTTCCAGCTTAGAAATAACAGGAGTTTTACTTAAACTCACACAGTCACAATCCATAAAAAGACTGCCCATCTTATTCACATAAATAATATTTTGGTCTTTAATACATGTACATCTGTAGCTTCATATTTAAAATAAATCACGTATGTTCTCATTCCCTTAAAAAGGCAGTATATTTCATTTCTTTAAGATGCTTCTTTTTCTTTTTCAGTGTGAAGAATTGTAACAAATTACTTCAAAATAAATGTCTTGGTAGTTTACAATCTGTTTGACCTTCACAAAGGCCAGAAAAATTAGAATAGAAAAATTGGAGAAAGGCATTCAACTGCATATTTGGTTCTAGAAGCATTATTTAAGTTATGAACTATTTAAAAAGAGAAAAAAATCTGAAATTTGCAATTGAGACTTTTTTAAACTTTCTTTTTGAGCACATTCTATTTCTGGTTTAATTCTATTTTAGTTTAGATTACTATTGGGATGTCCTTTGCCAGTCTGCAGGCACTGTCGAGCAATGGAAATCAGTACATTTATCAGTGTGGAAGACACTGACATTTTATTACTAAAACCATAATTGATTAATTAAAAAGCAAAGGATGCAGGTGTCTTTGGGGGGGGGGAGCGGGGCACATTTGGGAAGTAAATACTTTGCCTCCAAACTGAGTAATAACCGATTTCACTGTTGTAAGACAAACCACGTTAAAAATAAAAGACATAAAATAACATCAAGTTTATGACATGAATACACTAAGATGAATAGTCATGTCTAAGCAGGCAGTACACTGTATTTGTTTTATCTTTGCCAGAATGGTGCCTGTTTAGGCAATAGGCTGTTACTCCTAGATATAGAAAAGCTCTTGGTACTTTTCTTCCTCGCATGGGATTTTTCATGCTCATTGCCTGTAGCACAATGTTAATATTCTTCTCAAGCAGCCCTAAAGAAGCTTATGGAGAGTCAAGAAGCTTCCAGTTGAAATACAAAATATACCAGGATGCTTCAGGAGTCTACCAGAGTGATTAGAAAAGTTTTTCACAGTGTAAGTCTGTGGTAAAAGCAGCTACATTTGCATTTCGGCAATGCAATGTCAGTGCAAGTCTGCGATACATTACAGCACAGCGATAGAATCTGTTTTTCTGGCCTTAACCCAATAACAATAAAATTCTCTGAGTAACCTCAATACTTTGGGTTACTCCACTGAGTTTAATAGAATTGACCTCCTGAACCTTTAAGACATCTACTACATACTGTGCCCTATCTCTTTAAATATGAAGCAGGCTTGTGATGCCTACAATGACCTCACATGGTGGGAGCCACCACAGCTCCTGCACAGCATTCTGAGTAGCAGTAGATGAATTTGCAAACATATTGATGTTCCATACGTAAGCACCTACAAATGTTACAAAGTATATCCATTAAAACTCCACAACCCCTTCCCTTAAATACGACCCTCATTGGCCTCATCAGAGTTAGGTGAAAGAGCAGCAGTTGGCCCTCTCCTGCACACAGAAATATTAAGGAGGAGTATTTGCATTTTTTGTACGAAAAATATTCTGACTCTAGGAAATTTACTTTCATCAACAGGATTTTCCAGAGGAAGACAGTGACTTCTCTTCTTACACCTCAAAGAGGATATTCATGGGCATTTCATGTATACAATAAGAAATCTTGGATCCTGACGAATTCACATACATACCTCTCCTTCTCTCTCTCTCAAGAAACAGCCTTTGTAGCTTTCTCAAAAAAAGCCCTTTGTACTTACTTTTTCATATCAGCAGAGGACTTTCCAAGCTACAGCCATCCTACCTCAGACACCGAAGTCACCACTTCAATAGCAATAGCAAACCAGCATCGTAGGCTTGGAGTATAATGTTGCGCTTTTTTAGGTATTATCCATTGCAATAATCTATAGTACAGCCTGATTTGAGATTGCTAGAAATATGTAATTGGAGTTTATCAACTACATGACAAAGTCTAGGAGGCCACTAGAGACAGTAGCACAGAAAGAGACAGCAGCAGAAACAGGGACCCAGAGAGTTTCTGAGATAGAAAGAAACTCCCTAAACTGCAAACAAAAGTAAAAAGCAAAGGAAACTGTCAGATATATGATGATGCAGCACGAGGGTTGAAGTTTCACAACAGCTTATTCAGGCCAAAGTGATTCACCTGTCTATAAAGATCACAAAATAAAACTTGATTGAAATGATATTTTCTATTTCAAATGGTAAAGCTCATCCTCACTGAAGGCTAATTTCAAATTATTGCTTCTTTACTGAAATGACAAGTCTTTGAAAAACAGGATGCTCTTGGGAGACATGCAGGACATAAAGAGAGCAGAAGCAATTAGAAGCTCAGTTGCAGCATCACCACATGAACTCTGCAGTATAATGTGGAAAATATAACACGATTGTCTAAAGAAACTCTAGGACATTGCTTCTATATGAGCTTTGCTGACATCTACAACCGTGCATGTAGATTTCCAGGCGAGGTGAAATTATGTTCAAGCAAATTTCTAACTTCAGTTAGCACTTTAAAATAATTACAAATTATTTCCCAATAGCTTGTCTACATGATTTAAGATGTAATCCGTATTAACTGCTGCTTTACACTGCAACAACTGTTTTGCAGGTATAACACAATGGTGAAGTCAAAGTGTGGTTCTGAAGAGAACGCTTCTCAGCAAAATTTGGAGAACATTAGAAGTAGCTCAGGGATTGTAAAAGGAAGACAGAAAAATAAGTGGAGTAAAACAACTTTCTTTTGAAACACAGTAGAAAATATTTTTACATTTAATGAAGAAATCTAAAATTGATGCACCTGTAATAGTAGCAATTTTGTAGCAACACAGAACAGATATAACAGTATTTTTCATGTTCAGGAGATGCATTATTTGATGTGTAAATCAAGAATAGGACTTCCTCTAGGATATAAATATATCAAAATAAATGTCTGAATTGCAGATGCTGAAGGAGAAAGGAGTTTGTCTGCAACACATTTACTCTTATCAGCTAACACCTCTTTGTGGAACAGGGAAAGCCTACCCTTACTGATGCTCTGCTAATAAGATTTTCAGCCACAGTGCTTCATATGCAGCCTAGCTTTCCCATCACCAACTGAAAGACACAGAACCTTTGTGAGRAGCAACATGAAAAGGAGCAACATAAAAAGAAACTCCTTGGATTCTTTAAGGTCTGCATTTCTCATCCTTTGCCCTGCTGCCTTGATAAGTTCTCAGCCTCCTATAGCCATGAACAGAAGGCTTCCTTCCTGACTGGATAGGTAGATGCATCAAAAGTCCATTTGCTATTGTGGATATACATGAAGGGAATATAGATTTTTATTATTGCCCATGTTATTTTGCCTCTCAAAGCAAAAATTCTTCCTGCAGTATAGAACAGGAGTGGATTTGGGGGCCTAATGTTTAGCATTATCTAGTGAGTCATCTTCTAATATTTATAAATATCTCTCCTTTCATGATCACATTAGGCTGGAGAAGTTGGGCTTTTTTTTCTTCTTTTTTTCAGCAGTATAACAGCTGTGGAAATGGGGGATGGGACAAATAAGGCCATACGAAAAAATTTGATGCTGCAACTGATCATTCACTGAAGTTCTAGTGAATCAGAAATAGATTGGGAGACAGCATCTCTCAAAGAAACTGAGGAACAGGGTGGATATATCACACAGTGTAAAATCTGTCACTTCCCCCCTGCCGCCCAGCACAGTCATAGCACGGAAGAGTAGCACTAACAAGCCTTTGTGTTGGATGCACATGTGAAAGCTTTGGGGGTTGACAGTGGTTCTCCCCAAAGGGATTAAAGAAGTATGAATGATCTCTACAACCTCTTTTATCAGATAATTCTTAAGTGTAATAAAGTGGTGACCTAGTTAAACCACATTCCTGTTCCTGGTGTCTCTTTTTTTTGTGGTGTCTGAGATAACAGGGAGATTATTTTGGCATCAATTTAATCTAGTTAAATAGCTTTACTGAAGATCTTTATCACTATAAATAATGGAGGTATTTGAAGTATTTGGTTACAATTCTAACTGAATTTATCCAAAACAATGCCTCTCTAGCAATCTTCTGCTGTTCCTTCACTCCGTCTGAAGAAAGGTATGAATGTTTTGAACAATTTTCAGTGATAGCTTAAAGGTACAAAACCAAACAAAAACAAAAACACAATGAAAAAGCCCAGTTTGCCCAAGTCTCTGATAAACATTTTAAAAATATGCATGACAGGTATCATGGAATATGGCAAAGTGGTGTATTCATTTACTGTTCACTAACGAAAGATAAAGGTGAAAAAAGATGACGTCCAAAAGAGAAAATAACTGCCTTCTCTTTTCCAAAGCAAACCAAAACAAAAATCCCTAAAATTATTTGGCATTTAACATCATCTGCTCCCATACAGCACAGTAGGATGAAGTACTAAAAAGCATAAAACACGTCTGCCTATTTAGCATAGAAAATTTGGGTGAAATGTCTCCTGGCCAGCTGACTGACCTGAGACATGAATGCCTCATGGCTAGAACACAGGTACTTGGCTGGAATGTCTGTAATGAAATCAGCATCCCGAGTGGATGATAAGTTCATGCTCAAGGGCTGTTTCCTGTTTTTATAGACCTGTGGGAAAAAGCTATAATGATTAGATGCATGAGGTCAGAGCTATTGGGAATTTAGCATAGCAGCAAGGGTTTTCCTTAACCTTCTGTTAATGAGTGCATGGAGTTCCACAGTATGCAATGCATGATTCAGAATAACRAATCATAACATTGACTATGCAGTATGTCCTAAACATTATTAACATGGCATGTTCATTTGTAAAGTGGCATACTGCCTGACAGCAGAGTGGTTACTTTGACAGGCTAAGGAGACCAGAATGATTTTGCCAATGGTATTCTCCTCCTCCTCAAGCAACAGTGACAGAATTCAGTAATGTCACACAAAAGAAAACATCAGATACAACACCTTCAGATGTGGTCTGAAAACATCTTTCTCATCTTTTTCACCTATTCTGAAAGAGGAAATGTGTTCAACAACATACCTGACACACAGCACAGGTCTTTAGTACCTAGGTTATCTGAACATCCTTTGTCTTGCCCACAGTCCCTCTTCTCGCTATGACTATTACCATTTAAAAATCAGGGGAGTAGCCACTGCAGAGTATGCAGAGTTTTAAGTGTTTTAATTAGACAGAGAAGAGACCTATGTACTGTGTCTGGTACATGTGTACTGTGTCTAGTATGGTTATTCTCCTCAGTAATAAAGCAGAACATAAATTAAATTTATTTGTGATAAAATCTATTTCTAGAGTTTGTAACTACACGTTTTTTTATTAAAACCTCAAATGACTTAGAGTGTTGAAGACAGGGTGATTTTTACTCATTTGAGAATTTATTTTAAGGATAATCACGATTTCCAGATAACCTCTCAGAAAGCCTGAAACCTTCTGAAAATGCAATTATTTTACAACAGATAAGCAAATAACTGAACAGAAGAAGGTTCGGAAGAGTCAACAGCATGGACAGATCTTGCTTTATGGCAAGGAGCATCTGCTCTCCTCTGTCTCACATAATGCAGAAGGTTGGAAGCTATATGAGGAGGGAAAACAGAAAGTGTATTGCCTGAATATAATATGAGCCAAGCAAACGTGCAGGCAAATACTTAACAATCATAGAGAAGCAATACAGAAAGATTTACATTGAACACCTCCTACCTTTCATAACTGCTGTCACATGTCAGACCTGGCTTGAAGACTTTCAATATGAGGTTAGAATAAAATAGTACAAATGAAAATAATGCCAATTTTCTGTTGCCATGAAAGTATGAAAATTAATGTCTCCCCACCTGCTGTTTTAACTGATGTACTAATCTGTCCTTCTCTCGTTTAAGAGCCATTACTTCCTCTTGAGTCTTCTTTTTCTTTGAAGCAGACAGTTCAAGCAAGGCAATGTTTGCATCTTTTTCACTAATTGCAGCAAGCAAAGCTTCCTGTCTGATAAAATATAATAAAATAAAAATTGTTATACTCTCATTAAAACAGAATATATACTATTATATCATACTACATGAGATGTTTCTTTTAACCACTGGGAGAACAATCAACTACCTTCTGAACACTCTTTAAATAGCAAACATTGTCAAGTCTAATCAAATCATGAAATAAACTGATTAGCCCAAAAGTTCTCTTTATAAGTTTTTCATTATTCAACTATTTCATAAACCATTTACCTCAGTCTATTTTACTACAATATGTTATTTAACAATATTTCTGTGAAATGTCTTGCTTTTAAAAATCTTTGGTATTTATTTTTTTAAATTCACTTTCCTGAATTATAGAATATCTTACCTAAATCTGTTGTGAATTATTCAAATCCTATAGATTAAATAATAATAAGCAAAGTGATACAGAAAAAACATATTTTTATATTATCTTGTTAATTTGGTACCCTAAAGACCTCAGTACAGAAATCTCTGGACATCATCCTCACATTTACTTAAATGTTTTCCTATGGATTTATTATTATTCATTGTGTCACCACAAACTATAGTTCTAGAAGTAAAATATAACATCTAGAAAATAAGTTCCTTGATCTAATTGTTCATGAAGAATCTTTTCCTTTGGAATCTTGACCCCTCAATCTCCATAAAGCAAAGAGAAACTTACAGCACTCAGAAACATATAGAATTACATAGAAGCTAGCAAGGTCACATCGTAAATAGCTTGTGAGGGCATATGACAAAGGTAATTTTTACAACATGCAGTTGGAAACACAGATCTTGCAGTATCTTATTGTTTCTTATACTCTAAAATGCTCACGTTGGCAAGGCCATAATCTGTCCCTTATTTTCCTAAATAAAAGAAATATATTCATCTTCTGCAACACATTCAATGACAGGCCATGACTTACCAGCTAAGAAAAAGCATAATACTTAATAGCTTTTAGAACAGAATGTGTTATGGCCTATGCCTTTTTCCAGAACTATATAAGATCAATCATTAAAAAATAAACATGGATAAATGAGCCATAAATTAACCTTAAGCTCCAACTGCTAATAAATGTAAGAATACGGCTCACGAACTTCATACAGTCAAGGTGAGCTAGAAGTTTGGAATTCTCACAGTCCTTCGGCTTGCCAGCAAAAATGTCAAGAAAGCTATTTCACTTTTATTTCAAAGTTCCTAATGTATTAATGTAAATATTTAAAGGACAATATTTCTGATGGAGTCAAAGAAAAACAACTCATTTATTTCACTCTCAAAGTTACAAGACATGGATCAATTTTACATAAACAGTTGCATTTTAGTCATACACTTAAATAGTCTCATTTATTATTCTGTCTTCTTCATTCTAATCAGAGTTAAATGATGTTTAAAAAAGGATGCCATAAGTCTCCAACAGTCTTAATTTAAGTGAAAGCTATTAATTACTTTAAATAGGTATTAAAGAAAAAAATATATCAAAGGGTCACATATCCATGCTGCTAATCTGAAATGAGATATAGGTATATTGTTTTCTGTAAACCTCATAATAATGTATAAAACTTGCTGCGTGGCAATTTGTAAAAGACTGTTGGCATTTTCACGTGTTATGCTCAAATACAACATCGATTCCTTAACATTTTCATTAAAATCTTAACTTTTTAATGCACTGAAATAGAAGAAAGACACTTTGCTACTGTATTCAACAATTCCTCTCACCTTGCAGAAAGCAGAGAATTTATGCACCATATAAAATCTAAATATGCCCTTTTTTGAGCATCTGGCTCAAACAGAAAGAAAAATGTAACACAATTTCAGCTTTTTGTCCGCAGTACCTTTGACATCCAAGTCTGTACTTTTCTGTTTTAGAAATGTGTCCTAACCCTAGAAGGTGGTTTTTTTTCAGGGGTGATAACATAAGCTTTCTCACAGAAAGTGTCAGCAACAGGTATTCTATGACTTTAAAGCCAAAGAAACACCATATTGCATTACTATGTAAAACACTCTTCTAAATTAAGTAAGATTACGTTAGTTCCTCTACAGTTCTCTGATAGCAGACTATTAAAATTATGAAGAAAGGTTAGTCAGAAGTTTTGACCATGTCCAAGTGATTTGCATCAAGGAACATTTTCCAACTTTTAACTTGCATCAGGCAACAATTTTGTTGCTATTTTGAACATTATTTAAAGAAAGGTTTCACAATGTTCCTCTGGTTTTCAGGATATGTAAGACAAAGATTTGCCCTGTCTGCAACTAACACCAATGGGATTAAATCCTAATCTTTAATTCATGGTAATCATTGCTGTAAAGTAGGTATTTCTGGTAAACAGCAAAATATAAATCTATTTATACCATAATTATCAGTCTAAAGATATACATGTATAGTATCTGAAGATAACCATTGTCATAACCATCACAAACCCAACACACTCAAAATGAAAATAGGTAAAGAAATCTACATCTCAGAAATTCCAAGGTTTTTAAATATATTTAAATTAATTCTTAAGTTATGTAAGTTAACTCCATCCCAGCCAGACCCAATACAATATGTCTGCTCATCTAATAGCAAATTTCATGGTAAATACTTGCCATCTACGAGGTTTCTAATGATATATAATGTTATTTAATTATAGGTAACACATATTACAGCTGTAAAAAGCCAAAACTGAATAAAAGTTTTAAATTGACTTGAAAACTACATGAAGCTATACTGAAATTTTACTTCTCCTCCAAAGTTTAGATTATTTCACTGCCTCAAAATTGGCAGTGAAAACACAAACCTGACTAGTGAGGAAGAAGAGTCAGAAATACTGAATTATTTGGTATCATTTCAACATCCAATAATGGGATTCACTCACATCCATCTTTTTTGTATTGCCAGCCAAAATGACCACACGTTCTTGTGGTCATAACTGTCCAACTGTGCAACACTCTCTAGCCCCACTTTAAAGCAGCAGATGAGTCAAAACCTTCCACAGGAGAGGAGAGCCGGTCAATAAGCTTTGAAAAATCTGCACTCTGGATTCTGCAGCCCCAAAACCACAAGATTTTGCAGCCTCTAGCATGCTTTTTCTCAGCTGACGGTATTGAGGGATTATGAAAGCCAACCAGAAATTATGAGAATGTTTTGCTAACAAAATCTTCTTTCTCTATTGTCTTGCAGCTCACAGGGTGATTCCATTCAGTACACTACTTCTCATATCTTGGGAAAATATGTAACCAAACACTTAATTCCAGGAAATAATGATTCATACCAAACACTTCCAGGAAATAATGGTTCATAGTCATGTGAAATAGCTGCTGTCATATGACTCCGTAAGTGCTCCACTGAGACGCTCTAAGATTTGAATCAAACCCACAGCACATACACAAGTTTGAATTGCCCCCCCCAAATTATTGTCAATATATTGTTAAATTCTTATCTTTATAGTAAATGTAAGTGGAGTTGGGAGGCCTTAAACCTATGAATGTTGAGAGACAACTGCACAAGAATACAAGGATGAGGATTTCTACTGAAGTCCTTCCACAGCAATGTGGAATGATGAATACATCTACACAGATGGGCAGCTGAATGCAAACTCACACTGCCGGTACTCTTGAAGCGGCCTGAATGTGAGTCAGCTTCAGTTCAGAAGATGTAAAGCCTCATTTATCTAACAGACAAGGTGTTTTAGCTTGGGCATAGTGCCACACAACAAGCTGATGGCTTCCAGATTGGAACTGGCTCGCATACAGCCTACTCAGAGTGTGGGCAGAGCAAGCTTGCATTTGTCTGCACCTGTCTGCACAGACATACTCCTGGAGTATGTCGGCATATTATCTGTGTCTATTATCATGGATAATCTGAACAGTAATAACCTCAAATATATAATCCAGTGGCAGTTAACCAGGCATCCGGGTTAACAAGAGTTCAGCAGAACGAGACTGTATATTCTACCAAATGATACATGTTGGTTGCTTACATCCGTAGTAATTAACTACTTCATCACAGAGGGAAGACAGAGAGACCCAACAGTTTTTATTATTATTTTACAGAGTACAAACTAAAGATGCAGGTTGTGACAGGGCATCTAAAGAAACCGAAGCATCCTCCTTTATTTCTGCATGGCCTCGCATACTACCAGAGTTACAGTTCCTCCACTAAGTCCCTGGGAGATAGAGGTTGAAAAATACCTTGCCCATGCTGGTGAGGCATCGTAAGTGAAGAGATGCAAGCATTTATGAAGCAGACTGTGGGTATAGACCCAGAGCTCTACATTATCATATCTCATTTATTACATATCATACACAGGTTTACCCATGTCTGTGAAAGTTGTTGTGCTACCCTGTCAACATACTTCAGGTTTCCTATGGAAGAACCAAATCTGATCAACAGAAGCAATTTATTTCAGCTACCCAGTGACCCTGCTAAAAAATTAGTATTACCATTTTTGCAAGAAGCATTTGAAGTTAGATTATCTGACCACTAGGAACATGGCTAAGATGCCAGAAAAACAACTGACGGTAATGACCTTCTCACTTACAAACATGTAGTAAACTTCATTCAAAAATGTAAACAGGTGGCAAGGTCTTCATCTAAATCTCTCAGGTAATACACTTCTGCTTTGAGGCTGGAAACTGAAACTCATCATGCATTTCTGTGCAAGAATTTTTGAAAATCAAGACCTGAACTGGCACCAAGAGCAACATACAGTCTGATATACTCTCCAGCTAACATGCTTAAGTGTAAGTGTAATTTATAATTCCTAATTATCTACTGTGTCAGGAAAAAAAAAGACTATCCAAATACAGTTCTATAGAGATGTTATCACTATTTGCAGCCAAAATGTCTCCTTATTGTTTAATAAATGATGGTAATAAAATACCTTTTAAAATAATTTATTAGAGCACTGAATTAAATGACATTCTTTAACAGTAATATTTATAAAGAGTAATCCTTTTTGCTATTAGTAGTTTTTCCTCTCTTTTTTGGCAAACTAATCTGTTATACAAATAACAGGGTAGTACTTTTAACACCAAGAAAAATCACTCTAACTGTACACGGTAAAATTAGGTAAACTCTCAGATTAATAAAATACATGTTAAATCTAACAGCATTTGCTCCACATTGGTGATTACTCTGTACATTTTCCTTTGACATACATAAAGTAATTCCTAGGATTCCCAATCTATATATCCTCCACTATAATATGGTTGCTCATTACAAGGAGGAGAAGGAGAACTTTTCCCTGGAAAAGCAAAACTCATGAAATGAAACTTCTCTTCCCCTGGCAAAGCCTGACTGCATTCTACTCCACAGCAACCTACTATCTGAAGCTAGTCTCCTTAATACAAAGACAGTGAATATAACAGTCTCTTGATAAGCACACTTGCAGCTGTGAGATCAGGGCTTAAGGTACTAATGATTCCAGTGAGAAGTACCAAGAAACTTGCACAAATATCTTAGTATACTTAATGTCACTTCATACTAAAATACAAAAGAAAGACGAAAGGAACAGTCCGTTCCTAATGGCCAGGAATTAATTTATTTACGCAAGTGGTATTCCACCCAAAACTGTTCAGGATTCCACTCTGTTTAATGTTTTCATTAACTACATGGATGATGGACTAGAAAATCTACTTATTACATTTCAATCAGACTTGAGACTGCGAGGATCTTCAAGTGCCATGAAGAAAGGAATAAAAATGTCTTGACAAAGCAAAGATGCTGTCTAGAAAACTAAGGCAAACTCCATATTAATGATCTGTTGTGAATAAGGCAAACATCATACTGTGAAGTATAAACAGAAATAGATTGCAAGACAGAAGTGATTCTTTTGACCTACGTGACTTCAGGAAGATCTTAGCTGAAATACTGATATGATTCTCCATGAAAAATGTGGAGACTGCTCAGGGGAGAGCAACAAAAGCAGTCAGAGAAATGATTGACAGGAAAACATGGGAAAAAACTACAATAAATAGTCTACGAGTGGCAACATGATAATGAGAACATAAAATGATATGTCAAAGAACATATTTTTCCATATCCATGGCACACAGAACAAGAAGTAATGTGCATAAATTGCAGGAGAAAAGGTTGTGGGTTTTTCCTCCTAATATCTAGCCAAGGTCTAATGATAATGGCAGGTAAGTATGAATAGCAATTGAATACTGGAAGAAATTGCTGGGGAAAGATGGTCACTGCCAGTGGAAGTCCTTYTGAACAATTTAGGCAAATGTCTATTAGAAATGACATGGCTATAGTTGATCTTGCCCCAAGACATGACCTTACCAGCAGCCCAATTACTCAATGACTCCATGTTTTAAAGCTGATTTACTCTGTGTCTCATTTAAGACAGGAGTCCTTGGAGTTAATGTCATGTTTTATCTGCTTCCATCATATGCTTGCTAGCTTTCCTACAACTGGAAGAAAAGACCTTTTACATTTAAATTTCTACATCTATAGTAAGAAAGAACAATACAAAACTTGAGAATGATCAAGTTTCTGTGAAAATTTCCATGACAGCAATTACAGATAAGAATGACTTTATACTGCATAGGCCATTCCTCAGCGATAGTGAAATACAGAGATGCCTTTCCTTGGAGGATCTATCAACTATTAATCTGATAACAGACATGGCTTTTAGACAAACAAAAAGTATAATATCATATAAATATTTTAGTAAAGTCACTGGAAGTAGTGTTAAAGAACAACTTGAATTAAAGAAAAATACCATACATAGGATCAGATAAAGCAGATGACACCAAAGCAACTCCATTGTAAGTGCAACCTAATACCTGAAAAACGCAATCCTATAGATCTCTAGCAATACAGACATAGAGTATGCGTTTCTGAAAGCGTCTGTCTTGGAGTGAAAAAAATTACTTAATATGAAAAGGAAGCCTTAGCATACTAGAAGGGAAGATAAGATAATGCAAGAAGAAATAAATCCACGAAAGACTCTGTTGAATGCCAAACTGAAAAAGTATATTGTATACAGTATTTTATCAAACTGCAGCCTAAACAAATGTCAAATGGAATAATTTCTTTAACAAATATGGGCAACAACTGAGAAAAAAGGGTTGCTCACTAGCATATATTTAGTCAAGATTAACTATGGATAAAAAAAATGTACTAAGAACAGATTTAATAACCCTAAACTGTCATTCAGCTTGTAGGAGGTATTCAAGATACAGCTAATAAAACACAAAAAATGGTTCTAACCACCCACAAAAAAATCTCAGTAGTATAAAACACTGAAGGATGACCACTAAGATAAATGCTTTCTTTTGAGAGCTGCCTTGCAGTTAACCTTCTTAAAGAGTCTCCCAGAAACCTCTAATCATAATACATTGCATTGCCACTTATCACAGTCAATTTAGAAGTGAACTCTGTAAACACTCCTGCTTTACTCCCCACCTCTGTTAGTCTAAGAATAATTTTCTGAGCTTTAATAAAAGAACTCATGACAACTTTTTGGGAGGTGGGGTGAGTTCTTAGAAACAGTCCAATTGTAATCTAACAGAATTCCAGGATTAAGATTTGTAGAAACAAGATCTTCTAACAAGAACTTTTACTGCCTTTACTACTTAAGCCATTCTCCACAAAATACAGAAATGCAACTTTAAAAGTCACCATTAAAATTAAACCAAGTCAGAAATGTTTGAACTAATGATATACAGTACAGTACTCAGCCAGCTTCTCACATGCTAATCGTACTGAAGGAGAAAAAAAACAGCTCAATCAACTTTTTCCCTTTAATTATTGTTTTCTTTCCCTCATGACCCCCAGTATTCAACCTTAAGTTCAGTAGGAGGTGACTAGAGATAGACGGTGATGAGAGATGCTGTTTGAAACAGCTTCTCTCTGTCACTCCTAAAGCAAATAAATGGTTTGTTAAAACATGCTGTTAATCCATTATGGATGTGCATGCATCTTAGAAAATAAACTTCAGAACATTATTGGTATTTTAAAGCTTTTTCTTTAAAAACAGGACATACTGATCACAAGCATGAAATTAAAAATCTGTATATTCAACAACAGAGTTGTAAATCTAAGCTAGTTGTGTGACACAGATATGTAAATTCAGTCATTGATTTTAGACGATTATCCTAAAATTATATGTCTGAGGCTGACAGAAAATTTTTCTCTCCAATTACATGACTAAATATGCTTTACAAAAGCATATTTATAGCTTACGTCTTTTAAATGAACAATTATTTTGCACTATTTTCAAAGAACAATCCCATTTGAAATACTTTCAGACAAAAAAAAAGAAGCATGAAATAGCACTTCAGTTTGGCCTGGTGCCCTTACCGCAAGCACAGAGAACTACTGACACTCCACAGCCCAAACACACCAAGACAGAGAGAGGACTGCTCCATTAACTATGGGACAGGAGGACGGGGGGCTCCGTTCTTACACACCCCAGCCCACCAGTCCAACCCACCAAGCACTTTTCCTCGTATTACCTGAGTATCAAACCTTGAATTTACCATCTGATCAAGACTTCTGCTGGAAGCAGGTGTGAGGAGGAGATATCAAAGCTTACACTGTGTGAGATAGACAACAAATAGTCTCTATATTACACCTGTATTAGATGTATATTTTCATTAGGCTAGAATCAAGGAGAAACAGGAAGAAGTAGCTGTCCCTAATCTGAAATTTCAGAAGGAAAGAGAGGACCTGATTCTGAATAGTCACGGAGGAGTTTCTTGAAAAAGCAGCTTTCTTATCCATTTGTCCTTTTCCTCCAGTTTATCTCCTCAGAGCCACAGTTCAGTGCTCCTTCCCATGTTTCATTATTCCCACAACCACACGTCTCCTTACATCCCCCAGTAACAGTAACCGTATTGTCTTTAGATTGGCAATTTTAAATTATTCCTTTTTTCTCTTTAACAGCAATTTGAAATGTGCATATAGGTCTTTTGTTAAGCAAACAAAAATCATCCAGTATAAAGGTACAAGTTCAGAGAGAAATTTTAAAAGGCAAAGAAGGAACTTCATGTCCATCTTTTCAAGTAAGAAGTAGGCACTCAACTGCCCTTTGAATTCTCTGAACTTTTTCAAGCCCTGTMACATTGCACTTCTGATGTCTCGATGATTTATGTTTTAGAAATGACAGCTAAGTAAAACAGACCCTCTCAGAAAAGACATATTCATCTGTGAAAGCAATTACATCATAGTTTCATAGATCATGCTTCAATAACCACTGGATTATCATTTCATTCAAATGGGCAGCATTGCTCACACATGAGTAGATATAACAAACCTCAGACTTTGTGAGAAATCTAGATGAAAAAAAAGAACTCACAGTGCTGCAAAACACAGCTGAAGTTAGAAGATGAAAATTATTTCTGGGTTTTGCAGCTTTTTACTAGAATTGTCTCCTATAGTTCATTTGGCTTTGTGTGATTCTCCATAGGAATGCAACCAACACTTGGTTAAAATACCTCTGCCTATTTTATGCCATACCACAATTTGGCGCAGAGATGGGGACTGCTGAGAACAAGAACAATGGCATCTGAATGCATGGGATTGTGTTACAGCAGAACATAGCACTGCACAGGGTCCACCTAAGTTAAACAGGAAAACAAAACTATAGGTAATCTGTCATTGTCAGCCTCCTTATCCTTCAACAACGTTTTTTGTGTTTATAGAAGACAAAGATAAAAGTACTTTGCAGGATGAACGGCTTGATCTCTAGAATATAGTTCTTGGAAAYGTTTTTGAACTGCCAGATAAATGTTTAAGCTTGGAAAAAAGTTACTGTTAAGAATCACTATTGTTTTAATGATTTCGCAGAGTATTCAAAATATTTGAGTCAAAGACAGATAAAACTGAGATGCAGAGACAGAATATTAAAAAAACCATAAACTTTTGTTAATTGTATTCTGTTCTTAATTTGAATTGACAACATATTCCAAATGGCCATTTGTTACAACGTAGATGATTATGCTAAAGAATGAGTGCGTCTTTCTTTCAACTTTTAATAAATGCTGATCAACAAAATTATCTTTTTGGCAAACAGATAATACAAATAAAAAGATACTAAAATCTATTTGCTTCCTTTCCATTGGAAATTGAAAAAGATTGGTCTGAATTTGAAAGAAGTAACTTAAGGTCCTCCCTCTAATTTCCATAAAGTTACAAGCAGCTGCCATTTCAATAACATATAACAAAACTTATAAAATCCAATGTAGATCACATTGAGCTTTAAAGTATATCACAGAGGGAATAATTAGCTCCATTTTGAAACAACATATAGAAATCAATATGAATATGTATTAGAATTGATGCCTTGAGCTTTGCAGTATATTAGAAGGCAATTTCAAGACAGAAAATTGCCTGAATATGTACGATTAACAAAATGCGCTCTCTGGGCAGTGCATAATTCCTATTTGATAACTGATCTGAGGGCATAGTTTAAATGCTCACTTACTAAATATGGTGTCAGACAGAGATTATGTAAACCAGTGTCATATAATTTCCACTAGCCGCAAATATATGTCAGAGTATAATTCTGTATGTTAGCCTTAAACTAATTAACTCCTTAGAATTTTGAACACACACACACACACACCTCAAATAGGCTGACAGTTTTAATATTTTAATTATTCTAATTTAGGTCTGTGAAGTCAGAATCATCATTACCATTATTAACATGATGACATCCATTACTTACTACACTATTGAGTATTTCAAAACTGTTACATAGCTTAATTTGATAGGTACAGGAAATTCTACAAATTATTAAAACTCAACATTTTTTATTTTTTAAAACTACAATGTTTTTGTTAAATTTGTCTAGTTGATAAGGTATTGCTAGGTACAGAATAAACTTAAACCTACTGCTCCAGGCATATAATTTCTGAGGTTATCATTATATTGGGAACCATTGGATATGTATTTGTGATCAAGACACAGAAAACCAACTATTAACACCACTAATTATTGGTGTTAATATAAAAAAAAGTAGTTAAGCATCTGAGTAAAGAAGATAATTAAGATATTTATTCTCAAACTAACAGGCCACCATTTCTTTAGGTGTGGGATGTCTAAAGAACTAAAGACCTAAGTTCTCTGATATTCTGTCAGAGAACATTTATTCAAACCTTGCCTCCATCATTTTACCTCAGTGAAAAAAACATTCATTTTTAATAAAATACTGCTTGCCCAAAATACAGCATATAAAAATAGTAACTATAAAATAGAAAAGTATCAGTAAAGACAATGAAAGCCTAGAGCAGGCACAAGATATTTTAGGAGGAAGGAGAGAGGGAATTAGACAACAGCACACAAATATTTCTCTAATTAGTTTCTTAAAAGATTGGGAATGAAAGAGATAGGATACCACATGATGTTATTTAATTATATGACTTCCCTGCTAATGGAGCTATTCACAAGCATTGCCAGGAGCATGAAGACCATCATATGATTCAACTTTGCATAAAGAAGTTTGCTCATTGATCTTCTTTGGTGGGTTAACTGCTTCAAAATTTGTTTCAGACTAAGGAAGCATTTTAAAAAAAGGCATATGTACAATCTTAGAGCTCTGAGATAATACACATTGACTCACAGAGAAGACAGTTCGAACTGACTTCCTCAAAGCAGACGAAAGAGGCACGAAGTGTACCACTGAACCGTATCAGAGAGAAGGCATAGTGCCCAGCAAGACGGATGTCTGAATGGCAATAAGGAGTCATCACAATAGAAATAACAGTAGTTGGGTATTTTAAGATAGATCCACAACAAATTCTAGCATGCTTAGTCTTGATAAACAATTAACTTACATATCATACTAGACTAACACATGAAGTCCTCTATTGATTTGAATAATATTTCTGACAGTCTTTAGGAAAACTTCCAATAGTGAAGGACTTTTACTGAGGGCAAAGAAACAGTCTGCTTTTAAGCTAAGATCAAGTTAGTTCAAATTTTACTACAAAAATGAATAATAAAATGACTTAATCCATAGGACTACATTGATTACTGAAAAGTTGTTTGATGATATTTTTTAAATTATTAAAATCAGTGAACCAGAAATAAAAAACTATATGGCACTTACTATTAGTTGGGTAGGTGAAGCAAACTGCTTCTCCTTCCTTGTCAATATTTTAACTATCAGCTCTTTCCATAGTTAAATCACTCCCTTCTGTAGACACCAGCTAGGTGTATGTCAGAAGGTATCTGTTCTAATTGGGTACTCTCAGGTATATATTAAAAATAACTGACTGACGTGAATCTTCTTGGGCGAAGGGGATATTAAGATCTTTTCTGAAGAAGCTACCAAGAGTGCAAGGTGGGGCACAGAAAGATGTCACAGCAGGGAGCTGAGGGGCAGCATCTTGCACAGACACCCGGATTACAAGCAGGGGTGGCAGGGGACAGACAGCGATTCTGAGGAACCAGTGGGAACTGGATGGAGTTTGCTGCCGTTCAAAAGTCACTGAGTTAGCTGGGAAAAGGGCATGTCTGCAGGAGGAGTTCTATAGATCTTTTAATTTCTGATGAGACATTCCTAGCCTTTCAGTCATCTTTGAGGAATGCTTAGGGGCAAAAAAAAAAAATAGATCCATGTCAAAACTATGACCAAACTGTGGCCGTGTCATAAGACATTAGACTTTCAGACACTTATGTGTGCAGTCATTCAGTCATGTCTCCATCAACCATAGGATCCATCCAGATGGCACACAGCTGAGTTTACTCTTCAGTTAGACACATATATGTTGGCAATGAATGCACTGCTGTAATCTTCAAAGTGACAGTGGAGTAACAGGACTGTGTATAGTGGTCTTGTATATATTTTCAAATCTTTTCTTCCTAATGAAGAATGCAACATTTTTCTCCTCACTCTTTCTGCTTTTATCTTATGGAAAATGACAGGAATTAGCAATGTTTCCCTCCCACCTCATTGTATCTGCATGATTTGCAGGGCCTGAGAGTTCCCCTCCTTACTGCATTTCATTAATTGGGAATATACAAATGATTTTTGTTATAAATAAAGTATGTTAAGTCCAGCATGCAAAGTCTATTTTTAAGGTAGGGCTTTAGAAAACATAGAGAAGTAATCTGAAAAGCTATCAATAGTAAAAAATCAAAATATTTTAAAAAATACAACTTCAAAATACTATCTAGATGTTAGTTTGCAAACTTTTGATGGCTGTATCTTAGAAAAATATACAGATCTGTTGCAGAACATTGGGTAAAGTGATGTTTATGGTCTTACTAAAATTTAAGAACTCTTTAAGAAGTCAACGAAAGCTACAGGAGGCCTTAGTATTTGACAGCCAAGCTACTTAAACCTGTACTAGACATTACAAGAGCAACACAAAAGCAGAGGATAAATTATTCAATTAAAAAACAAAATCAGAAGGAATTGAAAGAATCAAAATCAAAAGGGATTATTATTGGAAACCCTTGTGCTTAGATCATGATGGACGACGCTTTTTGGCAAAGAGGATATGAAGATATTATAGTACACTTGAATTTTAACACAGGCATAAATTTCATAGTTTAAAAGAACGTTACAGGGGAAAAAGAAAAGCACAGCATAGAAGCATCATGCATAATGCAAATCATTTCAATTTTCAATTTTCTTTTTCAAATCTGATATTCAACAGTGATGACAAACTTTATCCCTCCAAATTTAAACTCGAGTTAAAAAAAAAAAAAAACCACAAAAAGAAAAGCAATGCAGGTTTCAACACTGAAACCTGGGAAGTACTCAGACAGTTCAGATAGTAAATTCATACATTGAGGTTTCCCCAGGGATAATCCTACAAGAGGTATGTTTGCATGAACATTTAAATTAATAAAGATTGCTAAATTTCTACAGTGGCTATGGTACAGTCAAAAACTATAAATTACTTCCAAAACCTAAGGCACGGACTGTAAGTGCAACAAAAATCAATAGTTCCTTTGGAAAAATAATAACCAGCCAATGCAAACAAAAAAAGTTTGCTTAGAATCAAATAGAGGACACTTTCTGAGGCCTCTGTATGTCCATGGTTGATTTGATTATTTTTTTTCAAACTATGTACAAAATTGCACACTTACTATAACCTTAGATAAGCTCTAGAATCCAAGACAACAAAAAAATAAGATGTTTCTAAGCAGGATTTTGAACATTACCTGAACCAACATCTGGAAAGAATCGTGACAGAAAGAGCCTAAGAAATAGTTGCTATGGAAAATGTTCTCTTAAATTGCTATCCGGGTGGCCTTGTGACTCATACAAATAATACGACCCATTTTAAGATGAGCTGCCGCTAGAAGGAGGAATGCTAATAGAAGTAAGTGCCATTGCTATGAGAAATGAAACGACAGCTGTTGATTTCTGCAATGAGCAGATGTTCTGTACAGGTGATAGGAAATAATAGCACCTCAGCAGCTCAAGGAAGCCAGAACTAACCAAATCAAAGTCTAGATACAAAAGTAGGTGTAGGTTTTTCCTGTTGCGCAAAAGGGAACTAGTTAATTAGTACAACTTAACTCTGCAGGTACCTATGCTACCAGGTTGAATGCACTGTCCAAGACAAAAGAAAATGCCTACTCTCAAAATACGACAAAGATTTGCAGTATTCCAGAAATTATTTTAAAGCATATCAGAACCATGTTAGCTGGCTAGATCAATATTTCCCCAAATAAGAAAACAACACAAAAATGTGCCAAAAAGATGCTGAAAGAGAGAATGCAATGTTATCCTTACTGGAATAGAAGATTAAATAAAATCAAAAATTCAGGTCAGTATCAGGTACTGAGAAAATTTATCTATGTCTGCCTTAATTCCTCCAAAAAGAGAAACATATATAGGCTATTATTGTATTCATTACAAAAACCTTTGATTTAACAATAGAAACCAATGCTTTGGTTAATAAAGAACTGATGTATTTTTAAAAGCAGGAAACACTATGTAAAAATCTAATAAATACACTATTTAAAACATTAAAAACTACATTCAAGTGTTAAAAACCTGGCAAAGACATAATTGGTTTGGCTGTTCTGCTCGTTTTAAAACTACTATGAGAATACTGCTCACGATTCCATAGTTAAGGTTGACAAGCTTATCCTTAAGGCAGAGAGTCATATTATTTAAGTACAAAGGAAGAAAGTATATTTCTCCCCAAATTACTTCCATGCTTCTGAACATTAGTGGAAGTTACTTTGTAATGAACAATTACTAACAGCTACAATTGTTTGGGAAGAACAGAGTGCATATGATGTTTATAAAGGCTGACATATTCAGTTCACATTTACAGGAAGCAGACTAGCTTGAAGCAAGAGAGCTGAAAACAAGGAACTTAACATATCAGTGCTGACTACCTAAGTGAAAAGTAAATCAGTGTAGTGTATGGGAACATAATTTCGCATATGTTGACAATATCTCCAAAATAAATAATTTCTTATGTTTTCTAAGAAGTCACTGTCTCAGCCGCTCATATAATAGAGAAAATTATTTGTTCTACTCTGCAATCAATACAGTGTATAAGACACATGCACACTATAATAAAAGGAGGAACCGCTAATAGATATTCCCTCAGTTTTTTCAACAGGTTGAATAGCTGTTACCGGTTATAATCAAATCCTATGCTGTTAGCCAGTGAATTTTTGTTAGACCGGGAATGCTGAATGGATAGTAATTTTTGAAGTCTTTCCATCCGAATGTAATCTATGTCACTAGCTGCCAACCTTTCTGCAGCTGAAAATCTCTTAAGGATTAATGCCCCTTTGAGTGATCCACCTTGACATTCTTCCCATTCACAACCCTGGGCTGTTGCCACCTGCCTTCTTTCTTAGCAGGTACTGCTGCCTCTTCCACTTAACCTCAATACCAACAGCTCTTCTGCATCCTGCAGTTGTGCCAGCATTGTCACTAAGCCAGGAAGCTGGCTAGCCTGAAATCTCCGCCCCATGTACCCAGCATCTCCAGTTCCAGCCAGCTGATACACAGACAATTGATGGACAAACTGGATGTGCTGGTTTTGGCTGGGATAGAGTTAATTTTCTTCATAGAAGCTAGTATGGGACTATGKTTTGRATTTGTGCTGRAAACARTGTTGATAACACAGGGACGTTTTCATTACTGCTGAGCAGTGCTCACACASAGCCAAGGCCTTTTCTGCTCCTCAGCCCACCCCACCAGCRAGYAGGCTGGGGGGGCACAAGGAGTTGGGAGGGGACACAGCCGGGACAGCTGACCCCAATGACCAAAGGGATATCCCACACCATATGACATCATGCTCAGCATGTAAAGCTGGGGAAAGAAGGAGGAAGGGGGGGACATTCGGAGTGATGGCGTTTGTCTTCCCCAGTAACCGTTACGGGTGATGGAGCCCTGCTGTCCTGGGGATGGCTGAACACCTGCCTGTCGATGGGAAGGAGTGAATGAATTCCTTGTTTTGCTTTGCTTGTGTGCGCGGCTTTTGCTTTCCCTATTAAACTGTCTTTATCTCAACCCACGAGTTTTCTCACTTTTACTCTTCCAAATCTCTCCCCTATCCCAGCAGGGGGGAGTGAGCAAGCGGCTGGGTGGGGATTAGTTGCCGGATGGGGTTAAACCACGACACTGGACAAACCTAAAACCTACCTGGCAGAGTTTATATGTGCAGTTTATTCTGTGTAGTGCCTCATCATTAGGTTTATGTCATTATCTAGTAACTAAACATCAGGTAGTCATAGTACAGTCAACTGAATAAATCAAAGCACCATCAATATCAGCTGAAAACAGTTCCCAAAGTTCAACACTGTACCTAAAAATGACCAATTCTCTGAGTTGAGAGATGGACAGAACCCCAACTGTGCCCCCCACCTCCTTTCAGGAAACAGCTTAAATTCCTCAAAGGACCCAAGCATATGTTTGTATTGTTGAGAGAGGTCTTAGTTTTTCAAGTAACAGAATAGAGTCTCAGTAACTATGACTTTTTCCAAGTCAGCAAATAAATGATTACTGACAATAACTACTGCACCTCACTGGTGATTTGTTAAAGATGTCGATAAAATTTTCTAGTTAAAAAGCTGTGGCCYTCATTTTCTA
Source organism: Oceanodroma leucorhoa (assembly GCA_030449065.1). Classification (NCBI taxonomy): domain Eukaryota; kingdom Metazoa; phylum Chordata; class Aves; order Procellariiformes; genus Oceanodroma; species Oceanodroma leucorhoa. Next base: position 1,593,178 of record JASVER010000095.1, read on the forward strand.
AAGATGGATCTAACACTAATCACCTCAAAATAATTTATTCCAGCAGTGAAACCTCAGCTGCTACAGGAGAGGAGAGAAGCAGATGTAAGTATGTTAGCTACCAAAAGAACAAATAGCATTTACCAACATTTACCACCTCATAGATCAATTTTTACTGATCTTCTTCATGGTGAACTACTCAAACTCTGTTCTTTAACATATAAATACAAACCCACCAAATTACAGATTATTTCATACCATACATGTGACAATATGAGCCTACACGTTCTTAAAAAAGCTGTAATTTCTTTAGCCTAATGATTAAAGAAAAATGAAGTTTTTGAAAAACATTCAAAATATCCCACAGATCCCTTTTGCACAGAAATTAAAATCATGAGAACCCTTCAAAGGGCCGTGGAACTGTTGGACCGGGTAAATACCGCTTATTCCAATCAGCTAAGATCACTTTTAGGAAACCCTACTGAAGAAAATATTTTAAGTAAATCTCATTAGGCATAGACTGTGCCATTACCCAGCACAAAGTCACAGCTTCCAGGTATTGCATGATTATAGCCCACAATAATGAAGATAAACATAACCATACCTCTCAGGAGTCAGACAAGGTCAACATCTCCTGATTGAGCAGAATACCCTAATAGAGGAAATAAGAGAGCTTGCTGGCAGGCATTAGAGCAACCAGGTAACACTCACACATGAGAAAGAGAAGTCCTTTGCTCCTTGCTCRATATATCACTGGCCCATAGACTTGAGATAACACTCTTCTGTATCTTCTCTAGCCCTAACTATAGTAATACACAAGCTAATCTAGTACAGCAGAGCTTGAGGTAAGGATTAAGTTTCATATTGCTCCTGCCAGGAATCCCCAGAAAAATTATCAGAATGTGTCTTTTGAGTATAATAAAATAGAGATATTGAGAATTCCAGGTCTGGTCTTCTCCTATTCAATACAGACAAGCAATAGTATAGCTAACTAAACCACAGCAACCCTCCAGTGTAAACAAAATCCAGCTGCTAGATTTGGTCGAGGTCTAATTCTGAAAAGGGACCCCAAGGACTCTAGTCCTCATAAGGTCACCATGTGGTATTAATTGGACTAATGTGCCTTTCCAAGCGCCTTTTTTTGTCAAAGACTCTTAGTTCCCAATGCTACATCTAGACTGCACAGCTGGGGCACATTATTCTTCAGCTCATCCAGATTGGAGGCCTGGTTTTTACAAGGTCACAGCATCAGAGGGCACAGCAGCTCTCTTCTATCTTATATTCTACAGTTTCCTTCCTGTAGAAGTTAAGTATAAAGGTGAGTTGGTGGGATTACACACAGATCTCATCCTGCCATAGTTCAGAGGTATTCTTGGTTCTCATACTTTCAGCACTGTCCATCAACAAGAGGCTCCCTTTGAGAAGTACAAAGCTCTGTTTTAAGAAAACAAGTATTTTGAGATGCCAAAGGAAAAGACCTCATGTGTCCAACTCATCCTGGTTCTGGCTTTGTCCATCCCTTGCAGACTCTCCATAGAAGGTATACCTCACGTGAAACACAACCAGGCAGGTTATGTGTCCAACCGTAGACACCCTCCTACAAAGAAGGCCTCGCTCTGGACACAGTCAGTTTAAATGAAAAATATAACCATCTTATCAAGGGCATCTGACTGCATAAAGTCTAGGGACTGTGAAGATTTTGGCAATGGAATAGGATGGGTGTCAAGGTCAGAGCTTAGGTGTGAATCAATGCAGTCCTAAGAAAGAAAGTCAAGCAGTTGCTTCAGATTAGCATCACCATGGGCATTATCTTCTTCTAGAGCCCCTCCCCATTTTCTTTTGCATGATGGGATGATATGGGCCTAAATTATACACTGCAATAACCAGAATTTCTGTATTACATTCATCAGGAAAAAGTGAACTCTATGGCTAAAGGAAGAAATCACTGTTCCAGCTACTAATATCTGTTTATAAATTATTTTTATTACATATATAACAAACTGATATTTTTCAGTCCAACTCACAGTACTTTTACTTTCCAAATACTAATATTTCCATTGTACTCTCACTAGCAGATGTTTACACACCATATCTCAATCAACAAAGACAACATGTTAAGAGATTATGAAGAATCTCTCAAACATGGCTTCCGTTCTCTCACAGTGTAGATTTGGCCAAACTTTTTGTACACATTTGGTGTTATTCAGTTTTATTCCTTCTTACTTTTTAAAATATTTAAAATCTGTGGAAAATTAAGTCAGAATATTTACAGGCTTTCATAAAATATGCAAATACCACATCAGGAAACAAAAGTTAAAAGGAGTATGAAGGATCTGATGACAATTATATTGAAAATGTTAATTGCATTCCAAACCAAGGACTTCTGTAAGCTGCAAATTTACACTTCTTTACTAACTAGAAATGATGAGACTCACAACGGCAGTAGTGAAAATATTATTGCTTCTGTAAAGTCCAAGCTCAAGTATAAAGTAGATATGTAATCTTCAACTCCCTAAACACTCCCAATTTGGCCACTAAAGATGCTGTTTTACATTTCCAAACATTTTCCCCTGTCACTACTTTTTATACCTCAGTTCTCAGGTTGTAAGTATTTGTTACTTGCAAAGCAACTCCTTTTGAACACAGAATCATGGGAGGCATTTGTTACTAACTGCTAATGCAGCCTGCCAAACAAAAACTCCCTGCTGGTGACATGACCACCTAGTGACCTCTAAAAATGTTTTAACAATGTGAAAAATATCTCCCTCTTGTAGGAAACAGCAATTTTTTAAATTAAATGTACATTGAATGTTCGCTTACATACAGATAAATGGTATTCAGAGTCACCTTCTCTGTTTCCAATTTCAATCTTTTGAAACCCAGCCCAAACCTAAATAAATAAACGTTGATACTAAGAGGAAACTAAGAGCTCAAGAGCCTTGTGATTTCACAAACAGCTTTTTTCCATTTTCTAAAATCTAAACTTCGAGCCAGACATAGAACAGGTAATGAAAAGAAACAAGTTTGGCAGCCCCTGTGTGGGTCTAAGCTGAAAATATGTCAGGCAAAAATAAGTGGCTATAATTTGGCAGATTTAAAGTCTTTAAAAGTTTGCAGCTTGCTAGACTGATTTTTTTTTAGTATGTAAAATTTGCAAATTGAAACACTGTAACTGTGTTGAAAAGTGACTGTTACATAATGCCACCATAATCAAGCTATTAAACATCATTTTACCATTATCTATCCTTTATGCAATAGCATCACAAAGAGAAAAATAAATTAGGATATCTACTTATATGATAATGAACATCTAATGCTTAAATAGACTATATTTCTTTAATACTCTTTGAGAATTTTTTTTCAAGTGACCAGGACATTGACAGCTTTCAAGTAAATCCTTTTTAGATAATTATATCTCATTTATTTATTTTTTCTTATTTGGAAGACACTGGATTAAAAAATAATGCTACCTGATACCTTTTTAACAAAATATAACAATTTCTGAAATATTGACATGTAATTACTTCAAATCATTCATGAAGAACAAATTTGCCAATATCGCTCCATCAACATTTTATGATTTTTATGAATAATAAACTAGCTAAGGTACAAATCCTGAATCTCTCTCCTACCCAGAACTATTTGGCCCTTTGTTACAGTACTGCATCAGGTTAAAATAGGCTTAGCAGGCTAATGCCACAAGACTGACAGAAGTCATGGCTCCTTTCATGTCATTGCCATGACTGAACCTAACTTCAAGCATGCCATGTAAAATAAAGGACTTTAGTCCTATTAAAAGAAAACATTATAACCTTTTCCTATATTTAGGCTTCGAATGAAAAGTCAGAAAAGCTGAGATATGAGAGCTGAACAGCTGAAATACTGACACCACGAAAAATCCAAAGGAACTACCCAGGGATTCTGAACACACTGAGTAAAGTCTATGCTACGTCAATGCACAAGGTCATATATTTGCTAAGATATAAGTAAGGCATTCAAAAACTTTCTACTGCGCTAATTAGCAGTCATATTCACTATGAAGCATGGATAATCTTAAAGGAGTCAGGAAGAACACTCTTTCAAGTACTATGATGAGACTAGAACTTTTTATCCAGATAAAATTCTATTGCAGCATATAATATAATCAGCAACATATGCAGGTTTTATACACAGCTAGCGTGTGTAGCTACTAACATCTTTTAGGTGAAGTACTCCCATAATCTTATTCTTCTAGACCTTATTCATAGGCTATAGTGTATGTCTGCTTGATTCTTCCTTTGTTCCAAAGCAAAAAGTGTTATTTACACTTCTATAACTACAGTAACTACCAAAAAGTAAAAGCATATAATTCAAGTTCTGAGTAACAGAACAGAATGCTTTTCACAAGAATAAGACCCAAGGCACTGAATTATTTCTCATCTTTGACCCTGATCAAATACTACTGTTATCTGGGCAGCCTTACGCTGGTTCCCACATCTGTCTGGAAGCTATCTGCAGCAAGGTGTTCTCCATTCAGAGGCACTCTCTCAGACAATATTCAATATAGACATCTGATATAGACTGTGAGATAAATATACCTCATCTCCTTCACATTTCATGCAAGACAGACTTGTGAAAATACAATCATAAACGGATAAAAGAAAAGAAAAAGAATCTCTGTATTGCAGTACTTTTGCACCAAAGTAGAATCTGCTGACTTACGTGAAGTGATGCCCTTTTGATACTAGTATGAGAACATATTCTCAGAGCCAATTCTCACCTGTAATTTAAGTGTGCTTTAATAGGTSAGGTACAGAGGTTTACCTAAGGCTCCCTAAATCAGATCTCCAGCTGGTACACACTTTGTAAATTCCACTAAAATCACAGGGACTGTCCTAGTTCAAACTTAATGGTCTGGTACATAAACCTTGCACTGAGCCAAACTACCTTGCATTACAAGTTGTAAAGATGTTATGATGATTGTTGGGCTTGTATTTATTGATGCAGAACAATAAAGTTAAAAAAGAAGCATATTTTAATGCTTTTGTATACTTATTAATATGTTTTCTGACTTTTTTTTTCTCTACACTGTTTCTTCTTAGGTTTGATAACAAACTGGGGCAAGACATCTCTCAAATTCCATCTCCAAATAACAGTATTACTGACTCTCTGCCTAATGCATTATTAGGTTTTATTCATCCTGCTAGGACTACTGCACAGGAAGAACTACTCAAAGTTTTCTTTCTTCTTTTTTTTTTCACGACAGTGGGAGACATGCCAGCTGGGACATTTTAAGTCTCTTTCATTAAAAAAAGGTTAAGGTCAAAATAAGTATGATAAACATGGTAGTTCATCTTCTCAAAACTCAAGATGAAAGGCTAAACAGAAGAGAATATTTTAACCTCACTAACTGTAAAATCTTTTTTTTTTTTCCTTATAGCATAATTAGAAGCAAAAAAGACTTGGGAAAAAAACATTTTTGCTATAAATTTTTTGTCTTTAAATGTACTCAGTAGTTAATTTAACAACTATTTAAGTCTTAAGTTTATTATATGTTTTCAATTATCTAAATGACTGACACTTTCAAGTTTTATGGAGGATTATGAAGAGTAACACACTTAAAGAGAAGAGAAATACATTTTCCCATTGTAAAAGAAAAAAAAAGTTTAAAAAAGAACTCACATTGTGTTTTGGTTAAATGAGTTGTCCTTTGTCTAAAAATTTCTAAATGCTATGTCTCAGAGTTCCTTGCCTGTAGGAATATATTAAAATACAGTAAATCCCTACACTTTGGTTTCTTATACTAAAATACTTTGTTACAAGAACACTGAAATATGTTTTCACTCACTTTCTTAAAGAAAAAAACAGCCCAAAGGTTATCAGACAAATGGGGACAATAGATTAACTTCCAAAGAACTATATTCTGTTTCTTGTAAAAGAAAAGTAAATTTATAGCACATCAAGTTTTTATTCCCAAGTGAATATAATAACTGGAATGCAAAAGTCTAAAACTGGCAACAAGTAGAGCTGGTCAAAGCATATGTAATGAAACTTGAAACTAGGCAAAGAGATTTGAGAGGTTAAAGGGAGATAGGGTGGGAAGCTAGCAAGGCAGACCTGTTCTCCCTCAAAACCATACGAAAAATCTTCAGTACTGTGAAAGCAGCACGGGTTGCGTAAATTTGAAGTGACAGAGTCTTTTGGACTATGGTGTTATTTAAAGCGGSAGGATAGTTTGGGGGGTGGCAGGGACCCATGGAGCACTACATAGGAGCAGCTTTCTGTCCACTCTTATGGGTTAAAGTGAAAGGAGAAATATCAAATGGAYCACATTAAATTAACTTTACCTCAAGGACTGGTGCAGTGAATTATCCATGGAGAGATAAGGAGAACAAAAGGCTCAACTAGTTATTTCTCAAAAATATGCTGCCACAAAACCCCTCTGTTAACCCAAGCAAATATATTGTTATTTTTTAGTATTCCATTAAATCATTAAAAAATCTGAAATCATGGAAGTTTTAATAGATCTAGTAATTATTCTTAATGGATAACATAAGTCATGTAGCATCAGTGAGTAAAATGTCCACAAACAGCTGACATAAAATTTATTAAAGGGAGAGAGGAAGGATTCTAGTTAGTACAGTTACAGAAAAAAGGCAGCTCAAAATGGTGCCAAGTGTCAACAACTAATAGCATAACTCTGTTCTGATTTACATACCATATACACTGGGATGACTGGCACTGTAGAGGGTGTAAAATTAGGTAAGAATTTAGTCTAGTGTCCTTTTGGGCTAATTACTGCAATGTGCTCAACACGAGGCAACTCTAGYGCTGATGCAAAGGGAAATCTGAGCTAATGCAAAGGGCAGCAATCCATTTAGTAAGTCATATATTTTAGACAGAGATCTTAACACCAATACTCCATGACCTGCGCTGGCTGTCTGCCAACTCCTGGGCGAAACTGAAAGTGTTAGTTTTAATCTACAGAGTCTTAAATGGCTTGGCACCTGACTACTTGAAAGATTCCCTCTTACCTTTCCTTTGTGCTGGGCAGCATAAGAGACCCAGAGCAAGAGTATTCCCTATGGAAGTGTGAGTGCATGGAGGCAGGGGGGAAGACAGAGGAACAGGGATGAGGGAAGAAGAGAAAGCATTAAGTATTCTCTTACTTGTGCAAAAAAATGCACTTCTTGATGTGAAACAGTCCATGAGGTTATGCTATAAGGACCATCATTTTATTTGAGTGCCTGAAGAGGGTATGATTTCCTATTTGTGACTATTTGATGAACACACTAACTGTACGGGCAAAAAATCAGTCTTTGATTTCATGAATGGTGAAGTTATTCTGAGGTTTGCTTTATTCCTTGGCTTCACTTATGGAGTTTCCTTAAAGACTGATATAAAAGTACTTGGAATGGTATATGATTTTTTTTTTTTTAAGCCATCACTACACAGCTAAATAATGAAAATAAAATAATAACAAGGCTTTATATTTTCACATGATGTCCTAAATCTATAGCAAAAAGCAAACGGATGTTAATAAAAATCCATATTCTTATCAGTGCTTAAAGTACACCTTACTCCCAGTCAGTTAAAGCTTATGCATTCAATGGTGCTACTCTGAATTTACCGCTATGTTTTAAGGTTGAAGCACTGCACTTAATGTAAAGACAGACATTGAGACATAAAATAAATTATATAGCAACAATTTCCAGAGAAATGCTGTGTCCACAACAGCAATAAAAAAGATTTAAAGATTTTGTAACTGAATGTTTTCAATGGTCAATGAATAGAACATTGATTTTATGACTGTTTAAAAGACACTTTCACCACATATCACATAATGCTTTTGTACACTTGGCAACCAGCTCCTACTTTAGCATATAAGTAGTTAAAAGGTACTGAATCAGGATAAGTAAAAGTAGCCATAAAATTCAGTCGTTATTCAATATATTATTGCACTATTTTCACATATACCCTTGAGGAAATGAGAGCAGAAACATGCTGCACAGTTAATACACAGTTCAGCTATGAGACTACTGTATTCAAGCAGTAGATAAAGTCTGGGAGATGTCCCATAGGATATCCCTATTAAATASTCATCTGTGATTTAATCTAGTTAGCCACAGGGTGTCAACACTGGTCCACACAGAGGCAGGCTCACTGAATTTGTATTTGCCAGTTTAAAAATAAATCTTAAATAAAACAATCTAGAAATAACAGTTTGAACAATTTGACACGTACAATAAACATATGGAATGACTTACAAGGGAAGGAGTCTGAAGCAGAGAGCAAAAGTGAGTTCAGGAGACACCCAGTCTTGTTACTTAAGCAAGCAGTAAAACTGAATCAAATTCTTTTTGCTTACAGCCAATGGGACTGGGTACATGACTCAGACAAACAGCGTATAGATAACAGGGAAAAAGCAAGATTAGAATAAATTAAAAAGGACATCAGGTATTTTCTTCATCCAGTCATACTGCTGTTCTCCAAATTCTTTCCCCAAAGACAGTGTGAACCCTACTTAATTTTTCAAAGCTGATCATGCTATATAGTAAAACCGTAATTGCACAGCATGTGTTCAGCTGATTAATCTACAATGCAAAATCATCCAAAATAAAAGTTCCATCTTACTGATCTCATGCATGTAAGATGGCAGTGCTCTGTTTACCCTTACCCATTATTGAGCAAAATAGCTACATTTAGCCAAGTGAGCTAAAAATAGCTTTTTAGCTCCAAAGCTCACTCAGTCTTCAGGTTTGCTTTATATACAGTACTTTCTTCCAAATCTATTGATTCTGTGATATGAGTTAAACATGTATAATGCAGCAATAAAGTATGTATTTGCATATTCTATTTTAATAATAGAGAACAGACTGTAATAAAGCAAAAAAACACTAGACAAAATGCAATCTCTGTTACAAAAGTTAGAACTAATGCTAGTTCCACTTCAAATGAGCAATTTTAAATCAGCAATTCTAACAGAAAGAAATTAAACATCACAGAACTGCCATTATTCCTTCAGTCATTTTGTGATCCTATTGATTCAGAAACTGTTCGGTATCAGATGCAAGCTTAGTACTATATTTATGCTGACATTATTTGAACAAGTGGGAATTTCAGAAAAATAACCTAAATATTTTCTTTTATGTGCAAGTGTTCAGAGAAAGAGGAAGCAAAACAAAGTCCTGAAAATATTCTCTAAATTATCACCCAGCTCTTCCTCAGTCTATCTCAAAGTATTTTACAAAGAGGAAAAATAGGAATAAAGGATGAAACCGATTTTTCTAAAATTATTCAAAAAATAGCAAAAACCAAATCAGGAACAACATTCAAGTTTTATGTTTCCCAGAGTACAGCTTTATTCACCAGCCCCACTGTCTTAAGACTGGATATGGAGTGTTGTGTAACGTARCAAGTTTTGGTATTCTACTGCAAGCCATCCCTACGTACAGATCCTACTGAAGTTCACTGTAGGGAAAAGACTGAGAAAGAGAAGAACTGCAGCTAAAAATATGTTAGCTCCCAAAACTCACTTATACTAATCATTCCATCATTAGTACCACTTTCTGAAAGCTGTAATTTTTTTCTTTACCTCAGATGCATCCAATAAAAGCTAGTTAAAAAAAAATAAAGTGCTAAACAGCTACTTCAATACTGGAAGATTAATATCAATATACATAAAGCATGTTGAAGATACCAGAAATTAAAAAATTGTTTGCACATTATCAAGAATAGCTTGCATATCATGTCCTGGAGTCACAGAATATTAGAAGGAAAAGATCCACCTAAATTCTGAGAATTATAAAAATGACTTCACAGTGTTGTTTCAGTGAAGTAAAACCATGGTAATAATAACCATGCTATGCTATGTACTAATCAAGCATTGAATGGTCTATGCAGACTAGGGAAAATAATTAAGATCAGTGTTGGTGGAGTCACCAACATTGGACACATTCAAAAAACGTGTGGATGTGGTACTTCAGGACATGGTTTAGGGGGCATGGGTGCTGGGTTGACGGTTGGACTCGATGATCTTAGAGGTTTTTTCCAACCTTAATGATTCTATGATTCTAAGTGAAAAATTGCAAATACTTGAATTTCATTCATTATTCTAAATGGTCCTGTTTTAACCATTCAGATCTCTCCACCAGAATCCCTGACTGCACGTGCCATATACAGCACTTGTGAAATGTGCTGTCTGGTCAGTGGTTTTCACTGTCATGACTTGGAGCAAAGCTGCCAAAATAACTTCTCTACCCACAATTTCATTCACTATCCAGAATTTCCATCACTTCCCTATTCCAGAAATTCTGAAAGGGAATTGTTTCATTATGTAATATATTTGAAATACACTGATTAAATATGGTTCTCTGTTCACCCCAAACGTGGTGTTCTCCCCTGTAATGACTTGATCTTTCTTTAAAAAAAAACGAAACAAAACAAAAAACCAAACCTAGTTTTGCCTATTTTTTCCATATAGTGCCACTTAGTTACAACTAACAAAAGAGATTTTGTACCTGTTATTTGATTTTTTTCAAATTAGTGAAGACAACTTATAAGGAAAGAAAAGTGAGAAATACTGTAAAAGTGATACATATGCATACAAGTTGTAACAGAAACAAGTGACTGTAGTGGTTCATTGAGTCAAGGGTGTAGAAAAACCCAATCAAAAACCTGCAATCACCATTAGTGATTATATTCCAAGTCTACAGAACCCCTTTAAGATTATTTTCCTTGACTAATAGGGTCAAGTCCTGAAAGCCACAGAGTGGCTATTCACTAAAGCATTTAAACATATGCTTTCTCATAAGCAAGTCAGATTTGGATTCAGTAGAACTAGCCACATGCTTACAGTTAAGTATGTGCTTAAGTGCTTTGCTGGTCAGGAACAGYGAGATTCTTACTTGGAAGATCCTCCCTTAAATCCCCATCTATTTGTGGTTGTAGGAGTTGGTAAAGGGTCACAAATATTCTGTAACATTTTTCATGTTCCCCAGAATCTTATTTAATATGCAGATAAGAGCAACCATCAATCTTTTTAGCATTCTGATATCTCTATTCTGTTCCTTGAGTAAAAAGTGCATTACCTGTTTGTCTTCTGCCTCATTAATACTAAACAAGTATTTCAAAGTTTTAAAGAGGTTGGCAGATCATTGGAAAGGACAGATTTCTGTCTGAATCCACCTGGTGCTGTAGGCAGTATTTTTTCACACCAGAAAAACAATAATTACAAACATGGAAAAAAAAGAAAAAAAGAAAAATTATCTAGACTTAAAAAATGACAGAAAAGATGAGTGGAAGAACAGTAAAAGCAGCCAGAAAAGAAGGGGAGACAGATTTCATACATGAAAGAGTAACACATGGGACATCAGGATAAATATCATAAATTCAGGAGTAGAATAATGTAATTATAATATCTTTAGGGCATTCTCAGACATATACTCTTCCTGCATATTGCTTTTAGCATGAAAACAGTCCCTATGATAGAGTGTCTTCAAAAAAACTTACGAGACTTTTAAACAGAACAGACCTGAAAAATGGAGTGATGTAGCATGTTAGGTAAAGGATATTTTAGAAAATTAAATCATTTGTAATCCTTCACACTTCCGATGGCAAACCTCAACATCAGCAGGCACACATGGCACTTCTGTCTTTTCCATGGTGGATGTTAATTCAGACCCACATAAGAACACATCCATCAGAGCCACTCATCTGTGCTGTTTACAGGAGATAGGCCCACTACCAGTTTCAAAAATGTGGGGAGACACTAACTGAAGAATTGTTCCAAACTGAAGTCATGGTAGTAATAATTTGCAAGAGGTGATAAACACACTCATTTGACACTGGTGATGCCTGACTGCTCTAAAAATCAATACACCTAAAGCAAACTAATTTTATATTAAAAATAAATGGTAACTTTTGATGTTGGGGCCAAAAGTTGAGTTCAAGGAGTTTGGGATTCATTGCTACCTTGATCAATTATACTGCACTAGTCCTCACCTGGGCTTCACTTTATGTCCTTCTTTAAAGCATAACATAAATCTATAATCCTAGCAAAGTTTAAAACTTCTTTCGGTTACAGTAATTCATTTCATCTTGATAGTTTTTAAGTCTAACAAGACTTTACACTGACCATTAAATTCTGGACTGGAATAACACAGCTGATTATTTGAAAGTGTCATCTTTCTATACTCCTTACGCAACTGTACTTTATGCAAAACCTTCCTGCAAGAATGATCATCCAGTCTATATGTCAGAGATCATTATTTCTCTGCAGAGAGAATTTATAGAGAAGCAGTGAATCAATTTTAAGATCTTCTGCTAACAGACAGTGCTCYGCTTGACCTTGCTCTTTGCTCTATCATGTTTACATTTTCTACTACAGTATGTCTCTAATCCCCAAAGTGTCCCTAAGGGAACTTTACTGTTTCTTAAGTCATGCTCGACTGCTGAACTTTGCAAAACACAGCCAGAGAACAAAAAAAAGCATGTGAACTAACCAAAAAATTGTTTTCTATCTTAATCTTCTCCCAATTAAATATTAGTGGGGTTTCTGTTTCTTAATTTGAAAGTTCTACAATTATGATAGTCATTCATTCTGTATTTTCCTCTCATAACAAACTTTACTTTCCAAAAATTCATTGTCTGATTATTACTCATTTATAAATTACTCATTTATAAATTACTCACTACTATGTTAAGTAGTAAAGAATTGTGGCATAAAATTAAGAAATAATTTTAATTCACCAAAGTAACATCCAATATTCATCTGCAGCTCAGCTTTTAGAAGATAGATCTGACTAACTGGCCTGCTAAGTACTTAGAATTTCAATAAACTCCTTCAGGCTATCTATGAGATAGACTACTCTCCACTAACATTCAGCTACCGTATGTATATATATCTTGAAATGATCCTGTGCGAAGTAACACTTAATGCAGTTTCATTATTAATCTCTTACTATACCATAAGAAAATCTGGTATTGATACCACTGCAGATTAAAAAAATAATGTACATATATATCTCTCTCTCTCTCCATGTTGCAATGATAAAAATACTTCCACAGAGGATGTATCACATCTCTCATCTGTGATACTGCTGCATAAATTAATGCTATTTGGAAAATTTKAAATTGTATAAGAAGTTAGTTTTATATTTCTTCTATGTTCTTATGTCCTTGCCTACATATGCGAAAGAAATCTAGGCTGTCAGGGAAACAATTATTGTCAACAGGCAACGCATTAAGCACATTTGAAGGTAGATGATGAAAACAGGAAGATAACTCACCACCTCTTATGGTGCAGACATGGTATGCTAGAGTTGAGGTAATGAATCTTTGCTAACTGCAAGCAGGGCAGGGCTTTCAGAGAAAGCTGAACTGTTAACATAACATGCACAGTAAAAGAGAGCTGTTACGTGCCTGTGGACACAATGACTGAAAGCTGTCATACATCTTTGATCTCCTTACCTGCTCTCAGTCTCTTATAAATTTCTCCAGAACACAGTTTCACATTCTGATGCCTAGTACTAGCTAGTCTAGTACTAACATGTCCAGTGCTAACTGTCTAGTACAATTAGAACGCCAGGCACGAGACAATGATGTGCCTCTTGCCTCTGTCCTAGATTCTACAAATTACTTTGGAAAAGTTACTTAAAGGCAAATTAGGAAAAGGGTATTTAAGAGTTTAAAGATACAGTTAGAAACTCAACGGACTTTCTGAAGAAAATACCCTGATAAGTAACAGCCAATCTATGGCAAACAGAATATACTGCTAATAGCATCTCAACTGTTCACCAGGTGGGGTGCTGGAAACTCACATGCTTTCAACAGTGATACACCTTGTCTTCAGCTTTTCTACCATACATTCCTGAGAGTTTGAGTAATAAAGACACTTATGCTTCAGAGGAAAGAAAAGAAGGTTACCTAGATTCACGAATCTCTCTGTTAATACATAGTGATAGATCTCACATAGGAACTTGCTCATGACAGGTGACTCAGGGTATGAATCCCAAAACCTAGTGCTGATAATACTTCTAGAACATGTCATGAAAAAGTTTTCCATCATTGACCCAGTCATTTTAGAAAATTCTACTGATCTGGTGCTTAATTGTGTAGATATATACACAATTATTTAAATCTGGAATGTCTCTTTCTATAACACTTCTAATCTACAAAATAAAAATCACATTAGGCATGTTTCAAGAGTTAACTACATCGATGTTATCATGATACTTAGATGTAAAAGCAATTGGGCGATATACGAACATAAAATAGAGATACTATGCAACTTAAAATAATTTTATTTTTTTTTTATTTTTTTTTTAGCTAAAGAAATACACCTTTATTCCTCCTCCTACGTCCAAAATATCCTGAGTAAAAATTTCCACAAGGAGACTGAGTAAACTTAAGAATTTGGATAGGAATTTTTTCATGCTTATAAGTGGTACTATGATTCAGAGCTTTTACCTGGTAGACATCATCTTTCCACTAGAAGTCAGTGCTTTCTCCTCATACAGCAAGATCAGAAATACTAGACCTTAAACACAACACATTATGCAACTATAAAAAAATTAATGTTCCTTAAAGAACTTAGGAAATCTGGCTTTCACAAACCCCTATACAGTAGGACTGATTGCAATTTAAGGCATTCAGATTGCAAGGGATGCAAAAATATCCAATGTGAAAGTTCTTCATTGTTTAGAGTTCTAGCTTAAACATTTTAATTTTTACAACGTCTGGCATATACAGAATGAGCAATGGCATGTTATGGTAACTTTTGTCAAAAGGCACGTAAAACCAGCGTATATATACATAGATACACAACGTTTGGCTATATTCTGATACAAGAGAAGGTGATGGGTTTGGGAGTTACAGTTGAGGAATGGGTGTTTTTATAAGGGATAAATTAATCCCTAGTGCCATTCTACTGATCTACCAGGAAAAAAAGAGGGATTAATCTGGCYCAGGACACCAACTGTAATAGTAAAATTATTTTGTGGCTGCTTTTCTATGTGGATTTATTATCCCTTACTGTGCAGACRTATATTGTCAATAAATAATGTCTCTGTTCACCTAGCAAAAGGCCTTTCTTCTTAAAAAACTATATATGGTAACTGTATTATACCACTTTCAACTTTTATAACATAATCTTCAAGAGAGAATTCAAAGCTTCCTCTACTAGTATCATAAAATAACACTCAATTTTGGTTTTCTTCTAAGAATCATATTAAGCATCATTTGCTGTATTAATAATGATGTTTACATCTCTTATTTGGGAACATCCATAAGCTTTGACTCTGCTGGTGGTTACATATGTACTTGACAAAAGTCAGCAGAAATATTTGCATTCTAAAACTTAAGCAATACATTGGCAGGAGTGGACCGTAGTTTGGTTCCACTGAAAATTAAAAAAATGGTGATTGTTGTATGTGTTTAAACAGGCAAAGCATTGCATTAATGCATCTATGCCAACAGAACATGAAGAGCCATTTATATAACCTATTTTTCTGAAACCATGACAGGGTAATTAACTTGTAATTAACCAATTATGGACACCTGAAGGCTTCATAAACATATGCACCATTTTATTGGGAACAAAGTTTGTTGATAAAAATCTTCCCTTTCCTGTCCATTGTATCCATACAGGCCCAGGATTTCTGGGTTGGTRCAGAATCCAGCCAGTCCCCCATGCTCCCTGGGAAGGGTCTTTCCTTCTTTCTGAGGCCTGGGGGGCTGCTTCCTGCTCTGCTCAGCAGTCTCTCTGCTTAAACTGCTAAATTGCTGCTTCCTGCTGTGTCTCTTTGGTCCTCACCAGAGATCCCCTCCAAGCTTTTTCCTCCATCCATGCTTAGCTGTTCCCCACGGAAAAAGCTATCTTCCCTCACCTAGGAAACAACTCCAAATAACCCTGTCATTCCTTTTTTAGAGGAATGCAAYACAAAGGGAGAATCAAAGACATGTCAGTGCTGCACCTTTCAGATGAGGCAAACCCATTGGATGTCTGCAATAGTCCGTTCCATTTTGTGGTGTTTGTTTGACAACATATTTCCCTTGAAAAGCTAACCTACTGTTTATGCATGGGACTGTCTTTAATCCTCACTGAGGACGCTTCCCATGTCATCTTTGAACAATCCTTATTTACAGTTATTCAAAATATGTTCTTGTTTTATGGAAATACATATGCAAATATATAATCTAGAACATTATTTAAATATATGCAAGTAATTCTATTTAAATATGGTTTCACAGAAAACAATAAGAAATACTTCACAAATAGAATTTAAGAAGAGAAACTCTAGCATATCCAAGTAATTTCATAACTTATAAGCAATATTCAGAATAGAAATATTAACAGGTAATAGAAAAATTAACAGGTCTTTACTCAGAAGTGCATTCATAGACATTCTTTTCAATTTCTATAATAAGACATTTACTATAACTTCATACTTTGCATTGGAGAAACAGGGGTTCAAAGTTCATTTTGTATATGAGAAGCAAACTATGACACAACATTGGACAAAATCCTGAAATCATAAAAGCCATGGTTTTAATTTCAGGGTAGGAAGAGTTTCTATTTTCAGCAATTCTGATTTATTTTGATCACGGGTATTTTTTTCCCAGTGATCAAAAAATATGGGTCATGGATATAACTTTTTTTTTTAGAAAGTACAATACTCAATTTGTACTAAGAGGTCATCATTTTATCAAACTTTCTCAAGGGGGGATGTTATTTTCACTGCAGTTTGTCAAGCTTTCCTTTTCAGTCATCAATATATAATAATTTAAAAAAGGATATATTGCCTAGCTCCTAAGCAAGGAATAATCATATTACATTGCCTGGAACATCACCCTCAGCTTGATCCTGAAATCACTGCATGGGAAGATAAATGATATTTCCATTGCAAAGTCTCTACAAATAGTTCAGTGTTTTAATAGCTTGTTCTCCAGATATGCTTTTTCCTCAGCCTTTCAAAAACTACAGTGTCAGACAATATGATAAACATAGTAATACAAAGGTGAAATTAATTTTGTAAACCAAGATCCATAGGTAATGGAGTTGAAAAATAAGGCAAAGTCAAGAATGGCAGTGAAGTCAATCTTGCTTCACATGACGTTTGCTAGCTCAAAGGGCTTGCATGCAGCCATGACCTAACACAAATTAAGGAACTCCAAAGTATGAGGACCGTGGCTACATCAGCACAGTGCTGCATCCCAGCTAGCAAGACCTGACAAGGTTAATTGTTTCAGACAGTGATGTACTGCTGTGGTTAAACTGTTCCTAGAATTCAAACTTGCATTGCTCTATAGGACAGGAAGACCATCCTCAGCTAATAAGAGTGTTTCTGACAATGCACTCCTGCTAACCTTTCTAATGACTTTCCATTAAAATTGAGCTAGCATTTGTAAAAATCACTCACRTCCGTCTTCTACACCAGTATGCAAATACCAAAGTTTCACAGGAGAAGATTGGTCTGAATTATTCATTATCATGCCATCTATCTGAATAGAAAAAAACCCAGCCTACAGAACCAAGTACTCATAACCTTTTCTTGTTGCTAACATGGACGTTTCTACCCCATAGCAGAAGGCCCATTCTGTACAGAATGAAATTTATTCTATGGAATAAAGTATTTTATGATAGCCACTTTATAGCATTCATTTGACCTTCTATCGATTGTCCCAAAATGAATTGCACTGTTTTCAGGTTCTGTCTTTTGATGCCCATGCACTTCATAGGAAGGATCCAGGTGGACGAACACACCTCCAGTCAGATCTCCCACAATTCTATACTCACACGGAGAGTCCTACATTCAGAGCTGTTCATCTGTGGTGTAGGACAGGAAAGTAGCCAGATTTTCAAATAAACTGAACAGCCTAAGCGTACATACACTGACTCTTTAAAATCAGCTTCCCCACATAGAATCTCACCAGCGCTTTTGCTAGCACTTCTGGAGCAGAACACCATATCAGAAAGGCAGGACCAAAGCAAGACAACACAAGATTACAGATTTTCTCTATGAACTCCACTGAATTGAAAGTTCTCTTTGGACAGATCGCTTCCTTGGTTTGGGTTTGTTTCTGGGGTTTTCTTTCTTTTTGTTTATTCCTCTATCACCTTTGACAAAACTGCAAGGATTGCCCTGTCACCTCACTTAAAACTTTAATAAATGTAGAGGGTTACACTTCCTCCACTAAAAGTCCAACTTTTTTTATTTAACCTTCTTATATACATCTCCAAGAAAGCAACGATTAGCTTCAGCAGTGCACTGAAACAGGAGGGGTCCATAACAACATCAGTTTGCCCTTGACTTCCTTTATAAACCAAAAATGTAAAAGGAAGCCAAATGTGGAAAAGCTAAAAGACACACAGAATGTAGAAGTCAAGAAGAATTTATAGGCACAGAGGGTTAGTTTAGCTTTAATCTTTCTCTATTTAATGGCAAAGATCAAACTGCTGAAAACCTTTTGCTTTGCAAATCATATATATTCTTAAAATCTCTATATGAAATAAGCGCAATTTAAACTCATATCTAAACTTAAGAGCACTTCACACGCTGCACAGACTTGATCACTAATCTCATTTTTAATACTAGAAACACAAACTGAGGTCTAGTATAGGATGCCAATCAGCAGTACACTTTGTAAAATGTTTTTTTGCACTGCACACAATAGATGTGTGTCAGCAGGATATGGTGATAGTTTGTTGTTGGTTTGTTTGGTTTTTTTTAATGTTTTGGACCTGCCAAGTAAAATATAATAAAATCATAATGAAATAACTTCTTCAGTTTGTGCTTCTTACCATTTATTGAGGCTTCTAGACCAGTTAAGGAGTGACAAGACACCAGAAAAAAACAGGGATGTGTTATTTTTTATGTTACAACCACTATTATTAGTACTTATAGTGCTGCACTTTCTCTCAAGACCCTCACCCACGATTGTGTATCTTATGTATCCACGCACATGGAAGACATAAAATATATGTCAAACAAAATAAAGCAAGTTATTAAGTCAAAATAGACCCTAAATCTTAGTGGAAGTCAACAGATAAACATACTATAGATCTAGTATAGCCTAAATACACAATGCATAATTCAGAGCTGAACTAAGTTTATAACTTATTGCAATATTTCTTACTCAGAGAGAGGTCTGGTATATTAAAGCATTGTTCAGTCACTAATTCAGCAAAACTCATGARAAACATCTTTCTTACTTATACTTCGTGTTTTTTTTTTAAAGCCAGTACAGCGATATCTCTCCCATGATAGGCATGCCTGGGAAGAAAAAAATCTGGTCTGAATCTGTCTATAATTAGACACAAAAATTTATTGCTAAATTATTTGTACTCAGTGCTCTCACTGCCACATTCATACGCACACTGCTTTATGTAATTCCAATATGATTGTTAGCAAAGACTTTTTTTCCTTATCATTGGCTCTCCCAGGCATCCATCCTTCTGGACACTGCCATATAAATTCTGCTTGCCAGTAGTGTAGAATGTTTAAAATATTTTGTAAAATAGTTGAAAATATAATGTGAAGTTAAAAGCATAATAGATTTATGGAAGCATTTATCATCATCACCATTAAAAACTTAATAATATTCATGACAATTTCTATCACGACAATATACTGGAATACAGAGATAATAAATATTAATATCTATCATCTGATGCATAATGCTCAAATCTGTGCACCAAACCTAACCATTCTCTGCTCTCATACCTGTCACTTTGCAATGCTGAGAAGGAAGAGTAGCTCATCTTGAATGCAGAACATAAGGAATTTCCTTTGCTCCCAGGTGAAAAGAAACATCCTTATAAAAACAGACATGTTCCTCTCCAGAGGGTACAATATAAATCCATCATGCAGAATGTAAGGAGCCTACCAAGATGTTAGGAGCCCATGAAGGAACAGTAGTATGTGGGAATCAAATAAGAGGGAGAAGGGCAGTTGGGGTAGAGACAGACAACTTTGTAATTTCTACTTTACACCCATCTCCTGAATCTAAGCTAGGACCTAACACTCCTGAACAGTTCAACTTTCTATTGTCCAGCCAATATTCATGGTTCAGTTTAGTTCAGGAACTTGCACCATAAATGCTTTCTCTATAGGATGGAGGATTTGACACTGGTGATGACAATGGGGCAGGCTTCGTGGGAAGTCATAGGCCACATATTAAAGAATTAAAAGGAAATCAAATTACTTTTTTTTTTTTTAAATCATGAAAATAGTATCACATGAGAAACAGTGACCCTCACRTATGGTTCTTTATTGGTGACAAAAAGACTAGAACTATGTTAAGACTTTGTAGTGAAACTACTCCATTATATACCCCCTTAACTGATAAAATGCCACTGCATCAGAACCTCACTGGTTCAACTATATAATTGGTATTTCCATTTTCCATACAACTCACCAAGAATTTCCTCATCCTAACATTTCTCTTCTCCTCATTTTCTAACATTATAAAAGCCTTTAAGATACCTTTTTCTCAACATTTACTCTACTTCCCAAATAAACTTTAAATATCTCTAGTTATAACACCTCCATTTCATTTCCGTAAACATTGTTATGTGATTATTGCCTCCTCAACTAATTATTGTGTGACAGTACTACTTCGTCATGATATGCCTTGCATATTTCCATATTTCTTCCAGCCTGCTTTCCAGAGTGTTGCCCATGAACACAGCAGTTGATTAGGATGATAAAACACATGCTGAAAATTGTCTTTTATAAGCTAAATTACAGGACTTATGATAAAAAAATTCTTTGAATGTTATTTTCAGTTTTTAACATCTGAGATTTGGGAAATAGGGAGCAGTTTCTGATCAAACATCTTGCAGGACATCCCTTATTTATGCAATCCTATACTTAATATTCTATTATAAATTTCAGTTACAAGAATTGAAATTGAAAGAATACAATTACTAGTCTTCCTTTTCTTCAGTGTCAGATTTCTTAATAAAAATTCCATGTTAAAAGAAAAAAGCAGCTGAATAAATGCACCACTCACAAGGCAAACCCAGGATATGACAAATTATGGGACAATACTTAATTTCATGCCAGTGCCCAAATAACATATTTTCAGTGACAGACTTGTCATCATTATTAAGAACTTCCCCTGTCTCCCAGTGATGAAGAAACGCACTACAGACAAACACATTAATCTTTCCACACAGTACAATGTAAAACCTTAATTACAACCTCATGCTTTCCC
Source organism: Oceanodroma leucorhoa (assembly GCA_030449065.1). NCBI lineage: Eukaryota > Metazoa > Chordata > Aves > Procellariiformes > Oceanodroma > Oceanodroma leucorhoa. The sequence continues at coordinate 1,614,355 of JASVER010000095.1, forward strand.
CCACAAACACACAACATACCACAGACCTAAACCGTACATATGTCAACCCTGAATATCTGTTGATGTTCTTAAGATTGCAGTTAAGGCTTTGTGTTGAACTGTGAGGGAGATCACTATATTGAATACAGTATGGGGKTTTTTTTCCCCCTCAATCAAAAGTTTAGAAAAGAACCCAGGAAATCCAGTCTGTTCTCATGGATTTGGGGCTGCAGGCTTCTACACTTAAAGAGATTCCTAATATAGAGAGGTTTCCAGCAACAGGAAAGTAAAACAATTAGAGTAACTGAAGGATTAGGGTTAAATGTTTTCATTTTTTCTTTTAATCCACTGACACAAGGATTGGAACCCAGTTTTCCCCAGGTCTCCCATAAACATTGAGTGATACTTCTTTTTTCTTCCCAGAACATTACTGCAATAGCTCTAGAAGGAGCGACTGACTGCCAGCCAACATGTTACATTTTCCTGGCAGGTGAAGGATGTGGATTCAACCACAACCAATGAATTAAAATTAAGTCAGTACCTCTTCTTCTCTGATACTGTGAGAATTTAAGCACTACTTTTCCTTCTCCTACAATGAGTGAAAAAAAAATTCTTGCTTGTTTTGAGAAGAAAGAAACTCCTTCCTCCCACCCCTGGACAAACTAAAAAATAATTACATAGCTATAAGTGTAGAAGCTTATTTGATTAGTAAAATGTGGTCACATACTGATGCTTTTACTAAAATAATTTTGATTCCTGCCTGTTGCTGAATTTGCTTGCACTTTACAACTCATTTTCCATTACAGCAAGCCTGTATTGGCCTTCTGCTGCTGAAAAATTGCAGGTCATCACTCCATTTGACCTCCATCCTGTATTATTGCAATGCTACGATTAAGGATTACCCTTGAGATCACTAAGACATGTCAGTCAATGTACTTCAACATTGGAAGCAAGGATTCTCATGGTTTTGTTCACAAAAGTACAACTTAATAAATGAGACAATAGGCAAGGATTGGATAACAACATTTGTCTGCACAATGTTCAATAGATGTAATGGGATATGCTTTTCACATACAAAATTGTAACAGAGAACTCAGGAGCATTACTTTGCTTCTAGTTGAGTGGGATACATGCAGCTTGACTTTTTCTGCCCGTCATCCTTGGTCCTAATATAAACTACAAGGTATGCTGCAAACACTAAAGCTTCTCAAGTCAGACAGAGAATGCCAGAACAGAAAAGAAATGTTGATTTCTTAACTACCAAACACAGAAAAACACAGTCTTTTCTACTAGTTTTCACAGATTTTAAAGAAAAGCTGCAGATCATGCTACAGCAAAAACCTACTGCTTCTGTTTTATGGATACATGCGTATGAAAGGCAAAATGTGCTTCTTTATCTACTTTTCTAAAATATTATAAGGGAACAGTAAAAAAACATGCTGTCTGCAGTGCTATGCTGCAATTTCATGGTTCATCAAAATTTTCCAGGGAATAAACTATTTTTCACAGCTACCTTAGAAGAAATATATTTTCACAAAGCAATTCAAAAACCTTATTGAAAAACTGTGAAGTAGAGACCTGTTTCTCTGACATGCTCAGAACCTGTAACTGTGCCTTTCCGCAAAAGCATTATGTTCAGCGTCCTACAGGACATGTTCAGCAGATCAGTCTCTACGAGATGAGACTATGCTATCAGGTTCTGGTCATTTTTACAGGGCTTTAGTAAGACAAAGATCAAAAGAAATGTTTGTCTCTGGTCCTCTGTAGATTTACATCAGTTCAACTGCCAATATTTCTTAAATCACGATGAAACTGTGCAGGGCACCCTTCATAAATATTTATTCAAAAAGTTAGACAACTGAATTTTAGTAGTGTGCCAAGCTATAAACGAAATGAAAGACTATTTGTTCTTCCAGGGAACAGATGTCAAGGTACCCAACTTCCTCTTCATGTAGCAAATCTACAGGCATATCAGTTCCATTTTTTTTTTTAGTAACTTAGTAATAAGTTGAATAGTGATTATTTAGACTATTAAATGTAGTAGAATGCTGGAATTCACATTGTGCGGTAGACCCACTATTTGTATTGTTATAGGATAGACCTCAATCTCTTCTTGAACATGAAAATTACATGTAATGAGTAATTTCCTGAATGGAAGATTGCTTTATAGAGCTATTTATCCATTATAGTAAGTTATTTTTAGTGATTACCTTAAGTGAAATAAAATTCTGAAAGAAATAGGAACCATGCATATTCTACAATAGTTTATTCACTTAAATATTATGTAAGCATCACACAGTCAATAAAACCTGTTATAACCATCATCTACTTTGTGTCATATGAAATATCTAATCTTTGGTTCTCCGTTTATACTAAGCTGAAAGGTGAGTAATTCCACCTTATGGAAAATGTCACTAATAGACTCCGCATAGATGTGTAAATGGTATTAAAAAGGTCAAAGAGACCAAAGTCTGGCTTTCATGAGGTCTCACAGCTACAAGGCGTTTGTCTTTGTTGTTGGTGCCAGTTAAGGCATGTCTGGCTTATTTGATCCCCCAGATTAATACAAAGAAGATATCTGAACTGTGAAAAAAAAATACACAACAGGAAGCTTAAATGCAGCCATATGGACCATCTGAATCTTTCAACCTCTTAACAGATGAGGGTTGAAATAACTTCCTTTGCTTATTAGCTAATTAAATCGTCCTAACAGTGTATAAAATGGCTATAAAAACTGAGTTTAACCATAACCTCCAGCTATGTTCCATTAAGTCTCACATTCTAGGTCATCTAACCATACAGTATACAACATATTGCTGAGGTATAAATATATATTTCCCCAACTTAAGAAAACCCTCATTTTAAAACTAATATAGCTCACAGAAAGACAAGAAAATATAAAAAATACCTTAAAATAGCCACTGATATATATTTAAGATTTTTACCAAGATTAAGTAATTACCCTTACAAGGCATTAATGCAAAGTCACATGCCTTAACCCCTATTAAACTTTCTAGTAATGATTACATGACAGTACCTATAGTATCTAAACCAGCTTGCTTGCTTTGTTGCTTTTTAACACAAGGAATACTTTGGAATCAGTCATAAGAGAATTGAAATTTCTTTTTTTTAAATAAAATGTTGTGCTTTAATGTTGTGCATTAAATGCATACAGATACATGCTCTTCTCCACAATAGCTGCTTTAAATATTGCTCAACCATTTGCTTTATTATTATGAAGTCCACTGCCCTTTTTATGATGCACAGCTAAATGACATAAAAAACATATCAGTGATTCTAATGCATACATATCACCAGAACAGCAGTTCCTTTTTCAGTTTTCCTTTGCCAAGTTCAGATGAATTTTAATTAATGCAGCTCAAAGGACTCTACCAAATACATTTTCTGAACTACAGCAGGGCCTACAACTCTTTCCAGAATGACTGAAAGCTCCTTTATATCCTGTTATCTCCAAATGATAACTGTACCTTTCAATGTATATTTATTTCTCCTAGATAGGAATAGCTAAAGTACATTTCCACAACATATGACTTCCATTAGAAGACGTGATGAATGACCCTCTCTCAACAGCCCAAGGAAGAGCTCATCTGTGCATACTGAAGTAACGTGACTACAATGAAATTTTTCCTCACATGTCACCATTTTATTAAATTGACATGCACTGTAATTTTCCTAGGAGATACCGTACTGCCTGAATAAAAGTGAAAATAACCTCCAATCTGCAGTTTTCAAGGATGGTATTTCTTTTCACTGATACTTTGAAACCACTCTTCCTTAAAATTTGAATGAATTACAATTTACATGACAATGCTGCCAAAAACTGCTAGTGATATCCTGTTTTCTTTAATCAAAGCCAAAATTGCCACCGACTTCACGGTGTCTGACTTTCATATTGTCGTTTTAAAAGCAGTGAATATGAGAAAAACACAGCATTTAGTGGCCTATGAAACAGTAATCAGTTGAAAGAAGAAAATTGTCCTTGCAATTGAATATATTAACTTCATAATTTTACATCAGCTACAAAAGGTGATATTCACTGAAGCATGAAGAATCAATATAAAGTACCCTGGCTCACTTAGGTTTGCATTAACTTGCCTTGTCAAAGTTGCCAGTAAGAAACTAGAGGGAGGTGCGCCCATATTTATTGCATGCTAGTAAGTCAGGAGAATGTGGGTGGACCAAGGAAGTGATATTTGGAAAAAAGTAGGTCTTTTGTGATGATGCCAAAAGAAACAAGAAGGACAGCGTGTTACAGTAAATGGGGAAGTCATACCCTGTGGATCTGGGAAGACTACTTATTCTCTTGTCACCAGCATTATGAGCTTGTTTACTGTGAGTTAATGTGAAAGAAGCGAGTATCACTCACAAAGAAATTAGCTCTCTGGAGTTCATTACCCCAATAACAAAATATATTCTGCTATAAAGGTTTGAGTGACAGACGAGGGAAAGTTAATGGATTGTTAAAGATTTTGTACCAAAGGAGGGTTTTAATGCCACACTTGGCATCACTTATTTTCACGTTATGAATTTGCATTTCCAAATTTCTCTGATACAACAGACAGCAAAAACACTTTCTTCTTACAAGACATAATGTACTGGAAAGACATAAAATGTATATTTCATTAATTTAACATAAATAAGGTCTTCATATCTACAGGCATTTAGGATAAAGAATGAATAATCTACTACTAGCGGAAAAATTACATTAAGAGATAACTAGCTAATGCTTATTGCTAGAGATTTCTAATGTAAAGGCAAGGACAACATACACTAGAGAACAATATATTTTGCAAAAATATAGGAAATAAATTACCAACTTAGTGTCTTCTTTTGAATTATACAAATTAATTAGAGATTAATACCTACCTAATTCATAATTGCCTATATCTTCAGCAAAAATAAATCCTTAAACAGGCTAGAAGTTGCATATGATTTTCTCAGATTATGCTCATCTCTGCAAAAGGATACTGACAATCTGAGAATCATAAACTTCAACATCTTATTAAGGTGTACTTAGATACAGGACCCAAATCAAATCTTTAAAAGGAATAACTTTCTATTTAAAAATAATACCTTTCAAGCTGAATATACTCATTGCACTAGTTATTTGCTATATGTGAAATATTAAAGTTCTATTTTTTCAAGCCCCACATTTGGAGGGTTGCCTGTACAGCCCATTTTCACTTCAACTTTCTTTAGCATTTCAACATTCACAAGAATAAACATGCGTCACTTCAGGAGAAAAAACATTAAACTCCTACCTTTTTATAATTTGTCTGGTGTTTCAGCTGGTCCACTACATTTTGTAGGTTAGTAACAAGAAAGCTGTAATCATATGTTTCAACCTGGAGTACACACAACCCGTCAATAACTACTGCTGTTCCATCTGAATTTTTTAAATAGCTGGGTTTTCAGATAATGCAGAGTTACCTTTCCTAAAAGCCATCGTTTTTAATTTATTGTTATTTTACCTTTACTTCCTGGACTGTTTGAGGTTTTTCACAAAGTCAATTCATCTTCCACTACAAAATAATAGTCGTGAAACATCTTAGAGCTGTTTAGTTCACCAAGATTATGGGATTAAAAACAGTTACCATTGTGTATGTTTTATGCATATGTACATACATATATTTTTAGGAACATTATACCCCAACGCAAAGCCTGCAAAAAACTTAAGAATCATTTAGACTGATCACATATAGGAGAGCACTTACATTTTTTTAAATTTCTTTCAAAAGTCAAAAAGTGAGAGAAACAATGATTGTGCAATTTTCTCACAAATTGCCAAGACAGAAGTAAACAGCAGAACTCTCTCTCTCCACATAGTGTCCATGATACTATCCTTTTTCTCTTCATCTCCTTATCATGCAAGCTGATATGCTTGAACAATTTATTAACAGAGCAGGATGAAGATTAACGGCTGGTGGAGCAGTAATATGCCCATTTTGATCAAGCAAGCCATGGAAAAACATCAGTTACAGTACAAGCTCCTGTTACCTTTTAAAAAATGCCCATCTGGGTAAATGAGTTCATTCCCACATATGCTAGCAGCAATAAGCAAAAGAAAATATTAAGGGTCTACACTGCAGGAAGAGATCCTGATTTAAAGTATGTCAAAACAAGTAATTAAGCAAACAGATTGGTCCGAGAATCACAGAATGTTGGAACACCTAATGTATCTGTTAATAAAGGTTTACTGGATGGGGAGACCTTCTGCTGAGACGTTTTCAGATATTTATTAGAGCAGACCATAAAAATGTTCCTAATGTTTTTTTAGGAGCTTACACAAGCCACTCTAGAACTTCCAGAATGGGTAATGCTGATTACAGCAAAGAAATCATTTCCCCGGATTAAATCTTTTATCTCCAATCACTGCAAAGTTGATCTTTTTTTTTACTACTATCCACCCAAACTGAAAGACAGCTGCTACTCTAAAACAGCAGATTGCAAATGTTTAATTATATATTGAGCCTGTCCTATAATACCAGATATTAGCTATTAAAAATATTCAGGTTTTCTTACCTTTTCTCTTTGATAAACAAACAACATTACAGCAAATATGTGCTGCATATAAGAATGAGCAATCAAAGGAAGTTGGTTTGAGTAGAGAAGAGCAGTGAAGAAGCAGAGTGTTTTAAAAAGGAAACTTGTTTTGTGTGCACCAGTTGTGCTTGCAAACACAAACCATGTCAAAAACAAGTCACGCAAAAAGTAACAAGTGATGCCATAAGAGCATCATTTTTCTAATTTGCTACAAATTAGAAATGAGCATGTATGTCACCAGTAAAAAAAGTTATACTTCTTTGTGAAGAGGAGTTCCTACCCCCTGTAGGTTTGTTACCCCATCACAGCTTAGGAAATTATGCAAGATTAATTGACTAGCATAGCCCTCTAGCTGCTGCTTTTCTGAACCCTAACACTGTGTCCAAGGAATTACTGCTTCCTGTTACTACCTACACAAGATTGGACTCCATCCTCTACATGTTCTTCATCCTAGTTTATAAGCACTGCAGGATTCACTAAAGTAGCTCTCCAGCTCCTGATTTATCTGACTTTAACCTTTACAACTACCTAATGTACACTGCAAACATGGCTTTCAGTACACAGACTTTAACATTCACTTTGGCTCAAAGCATTTCTGCAAATAAATAATGACCTAAAAATGAACGACTAGTTCCTCCCCTTTGTAATGTGGGCATCCTTCCTCCTGCCAATCTATCCAAAATCCTAACCATCCTCTTAACACTCTCTGCTGTCCATAGGAGGAACAGATGAGTCCATCTGTACTGCTGACATTTGCCCTCATTTTGTATTGGCAGAATATCCAGTATTCAGCAAATACAAAACTATGAGCTGAAAAATCAGTGTAACTCTAACCATAAACCTCATTTCAAACATTCACATGAGCACAAGCAGACCTACATATTACAAACAAATCCTTATTCCCTGCTGACTTTCACCACTAGCCTCACTTGTCATAGCACTGAAGATCCTGCAAAATGGAGTTGCCCAACTGCCATTTTTCTAAATCTTAACTGCATACCTTCCCTTAAGTATCATGTGAGGGAACAGCCCCATCCCCTCAGATTTCATAGTAAAACTACAAATGTAATTGTAAATCTGTTTCTATCAAAATTATCTGGTTTAGAAAAATCCTTAAGCATTACTAAAGAATTTGAAATAAGTTTCATCATTTTGACAGAACTAGGGTAGGAAGAAACACAAGTACAAAGATATTAAAGGAGAGCAGTTTCCTCTAGCTGAGTAGAAACATGCAGTGTTGAACTAGAGGAGGTAACCAGACTCAGCTGCAGTCAGAACAGGGTGTCTGAATGGAGGCTAAGACATGCAAGAGGGTTAAATCAATCATGGAAAACTTACCAACATTTTCACTCCATCCACTGAGATTACAGTACAAAGTTTAACATAAGACTTATTGACTATTGCATTGCAGACTAACTTAAAAACATGCCCCATTCAAAATGAAGAAAAAACTAACATGGTTAAGATAAGCCATTTCTAAAATAAAAATAGAGTCAGTGTATCCCTCTACTCTATTTTCTCAGTTTTATCATAATAATATTTCAGTTCTACTACTCTGGGAGTACAAGGCTGTGCTGTCAACAAGTTGGAATTCATTCTGGGACAAATGTATAAAGAAATAGTAATAAAAATCTATGCTATAGCCAGGGGGAGATTCCCAGTGCTGAAATAAGTCTTCAGGAAATCAATAAGAAAATTCTAAGCTGCAGTAACTTACTATGATAGCATGCAAGCAGCAGGATAAAACAAACTATATTACTTGAATGAATTCTTGCTTCAAGATTATCTTATTAGTGATATTACATAAAAGAATAAAACAAGAATATTGGAAGTTCAATCATCTAGTCAAGTAATTTACTTATTAGGTTACCCTTTCCATATTACCGAGGTCTCATGCCCACAGGGCAAAAAAAAACCATTCTCTAGTTCAAGTACCTTTCATTGCCAATCACCCAACACAAAGTTTAAGCAACACTATTTGCAGTAGATTCTAATGTAAGCAGCAGCAGCAGCATCAAAATTATCATATAACACAGAAGTTACATAATCATACTAAAAATAATGAGTAAAACCGCATTTGTGATACAAAACCACACATACATACTGATTACGATACAAGACAGTAGTGTACATTTCCTTGAGTAGGAAAACATTTTAGCCTTGTTTTACCAAAACTAACACCATAGCTCTAAATGCACCAAGATCTGTGCAGTGCTGGAGCCATTTTGCTGGTGCAAAAATGCTGGAGTGTGAACAACTGCATTTCCATCACGTCAGCTGATTATGAAATATGATGTTTATTCCAATTTTAAGTTACCTGCAGGAGGACAGAAATGTTTCTTGTAAAATATGGTAGGAATAGAATAGAATAGCAATAGAATAGTTCAGTTCAAGGGACCTACAATGATCATCTAGTCCAACTGCCTGATCACTTCAGGGCTGACCAAAAGTTAAAGAATGTTATTGAGGCCATTGTCCCAATGCCTCTTAAACACTGACAGGCTTGGGGCATCAACCACCTCTCTAGGAAGCCTGTTCCAGTGTTTGACCACCCTCTCGGTAAACAAATGCTTCCTAATGTCAAGTCTGAACCTCCCCTGGCGCAGCTTTGAACCATTCCCACGCGTCCTATCCCTGGATACCAGGGAGAAGAGATCAGCACCTCCCTCTCCACTTCCCTCCTCCGGAAGCTGTGAAGAGCAATGAGGTCACCCCTCAGCCTCCTTTTCTCCAGACTAGACAAGCCCAAAGTCCTTAGCCACTCCTCACAGGACATGCCTTCCAGCCTTTTCTTCAGCTTTGCTGCCCTCCTCTAGACACATTCTAGTTCCTTAACATCYTTCTTAAATTGTGGAGCCCAGAACTGCACAGTACTCAAGGTGAGGCCGCACCGATGCTAAATACAGTGGGATAATCATCCCTTTTGAACAGCTGGTTATATTGTGTTTGACGCACCCCAGAACACGGTTTGCCCTCAAAAAAAATGAACCATAAGGGTGAGTTTGTACAGCATTCATACTTAATAACATTATTGATCTGTTAATAACTACCCTAAAACTGCATTTACAAAAATCCAAGTCTGATAAAGAACTGCAACAGATTGGGCCATACTGCTTCCAGGTAAAACGGCCTCAAATTTGTGCTCAGAAAGGCAAGTTTGGGGATTATACATCTCTCTCACAATCCGTTCTTTACTGGCAGAAMTTCCTAAGCATGATACCTCTAAGAGTCAGTAGTTCACACAACTAGAAGTACTCCACTGTCTCTATGCATCCCTCCTTCTTTAGAAACTTTACATTGCATTTCCATAACACTTAACTCACCTTTAAGATTCTGCTCCTTTACTATTATAGATTCATTGGGCATACTTGCAGACTTTCCACGTTGTTTGTAGCACTTCTACAGCATTTTTATGGTACATGTTGAACACTCCACTAACCATTTCCCAAGCTGTATCATACACTTAAACTGAACTATGTCCACAGTGACTACAGCATATACCTTTTCAAGACCTAGCCAGCCTTCCCTTTCACTCTCCTCCCTGCTTCCTCCTTGTATCTTTGTGTCCCCAGCTGGTACAAAGTTGGTTCATTCCAGTCATGAGTCAGAAACTGAACCAACGTGTTGACAGTCTAGACAAGAATTAAAGGTCTGAGTATAAGACCAATTGTCAAGATGACAAACCTAAAAAAATTAGGATTAGAACCTTTAAAAGTGTCTACTAATCTAGATGCTTTCTTTTTTGAGTACCCAACTTTACCTACAGCTGCATGTAATCAACAGATGATAATATTTTTCTACTAGAAACCTCAGGTTGAAAAAGTATTATTAAACTGTGACTTCAGAATCTTGAAAAAGCTGTAGAAAAACAGAGAATATAACTAAAATATCTTAAACTTTATTCCAGTATCATAAATACTGTGTTGAGTTTTTGCTGTTCTTTTTCAGTTGTCTACCTTGGTCTAACTTATAGCATCAGATATATACTCAGACTTTAGATACTATTGAATTTAGAACGCCATATGTACTATTTAGAAATTTTGGGCCCTGGCTAGTGTATCTAACACCTAACTTCCCAAACTAAGCATTTTGTCCTTTAATGTTGATTACACTCTTGTTACCTTTTCCACCTATTTCTAAATATACAATAATTTCTATCTAGTTGTATTGTGAAATACAGATGTAGAATAAATTCTATATAACAAAAGCTATATTCAATGCTCACTTTACAATGTAAATACTACATCGTAGCTATATACATTGTAAAATTCATACACTATGAAACAAAATAATTTAAGTGTAGATTTTCACGTTTAAAAGTTATAAAAGAACAGAGAGGGCACAAGTATTTACACACAGATCTGCTAAATCACAAGTATTTCAATTACAGATTGGCGTTACATTTCAGCATACTATATTTTTCTCACTTTAACTTTGTTTTCCATGTTGACTTTAAATTTTTTTTTATTTGCTTGGTATATTGAACCCTGGCTTGGAATAAATGGATTCAAATAAACACAATTCAGTGCCAGAATTGCCACAGGCACATATTTTTCTTTCAGTGGTCCTGGGAAGTGGTTTGTTAAGCTATTGTTCTCAATTAAAAACTCATGTGTTTGTTCAGTACAATATGGGTCGCTGCTTTGAGTGAAAGATTCCCTTGACATGGCAAAACCTCTAATTGTAACAAGTCTATGCCAAGTATGTTTAACCAGATGCAGCCCCGGGTTTGATTAGCAGCCACTGGATTCCATGTACAATCAGATAATGATGGTTTTGCTTCTCTGCTGAGCAAACATCCTCGGCTTTTAATCAAGTATGTATGTGTATCTATATATGTATGTACGTATATGTGTATATATCTAAAAACCTCTATACACATAATTATGAGCAGCACAACTATTTTAAAACTATAGTTCATCTCAACTTATTTGACCTTTGACTGCTTAATCTTAGGAGGACCTGTGCAATACCAACTAAAAATAAATGGAATAAAATATTTATTTTGGCAGATACCATATAGATATAGTAAAGAGACATGTGGTGCATGGAAATTTTTTACCGCACATGTAGAGAGCAGAAAAGGCTCTGGAATACATTTTTGTTTTCCCACTTGTGGGATAGCATCTATTGGATAATGATGATATTAGAACTGCAAAGACACGTGCCATTTTGGAACAACATTCCAATACTCCTTAACTATGCCTGAGGGAAGGTGGTGAAGGTTGGTGTTTATTTTATATAAAAGTGGATATTAGTTAGGTTTGCTAATATGACTTCAAGAATATTTTGGACTTCTGCTATTTGCATTTATTTTATTTTATTTGCATGTATTCAATAAGTGCTATTAGTGGAAGTTAATAAAACAAAATTCTATCCCTTTTTTTAAGCCTGGACTTCTTTTATTCCAGAAATAAATATAGTATTATCTTAAATACCCAAAACAATCAACATAATCTCTCACATGAAGTAAGAAATAAATGTCCTCCTTCTACACACTATATACACAAATATCTTTAATTTTATCCTGTTCTGCTCTGGTTTATTTTGTTCAAAAGCACAGAATTGAGTTCAAAAGAACAAGGTGAAAAAGAATTAAAAGTAATATGCAGTGAAGTTCAGTCTAGGATAAATGTAAAACAAATTTTAAACAATCTAAATGAAGGCTACACTGACGAGTGTTAGGGAGAAATTCTCCTGTGTCTTTTCAATATTTATCTTCCACAAACAGCAACAACACATATTCTGCAGTATTGCCAATGGCATATTTCCCTCTATACTAACATACGAAAGCATATTTATTTATTTCTATATAAACTAGCATTGTTCTTTCACTAAGAAGCATATGTGTAAAATTAGCTTCACAAAGTACATAAAAAATAATTAAAGAAACTAAACAGAAAACTACATGAACAGTTGGTAATATGACTATTTTTTTTAACTTGCTTGCTGAAATTAATAGAAGTCTCAATTTAATCAGTGCTTCAAGGACGCTGTATGTAAATGCACTGATGTCCTGGCTTCTGTCATTCCCATTCATACGCAGCTGAGAGAGATACAGGAAAGTTACTTCCATGTACTTTCTACCAGAGTCTTTAGACCAAAGCTGATTCTAACACACAGTGTCAATTTTTCTATTACATTAATATGCACATAGTGAGAATACAAAGAAAAAAAAAAAAACTTAAGGCACTATACAGCTTACAGTACTGGGCTACTAAAAATACTTGCCTCTAACAATAAACAGAAAATAGCACAGAAAACATTTCTAATTTTCCTCACTTAAGCTTTTCCTTTTCCATTTTCACAGTGAAAGCTAATGCAGTGCAGTATGCATGACTGTAGTTACACTTAAAGTTTTATAGACATTTTAAGAGTAGCAGCATCTCCTTATCACATGCTTCACAACGAATTTTCATTGTGTGGATAAGCAGCTAAAACATGGTTGAAAAGCACTCAAAAGTCAATACACAATTTTTATCTTCTTCAGCTAAACTTCTTTCTTATGTTTACCTTGCAAAGTAGAAGATTTGGGGGCAGGGAGAAGGAATTGTACTGCTTTGTATCTACATTACAGTACTAGTACTGTGTTACACTCCTGTGTCATGCTACATCATAACTCCATGGATACCTATTAATTCTTCCTTCCCAGTTCTGTTCCTGATTCACATATCTGTGTTGAATATTATTTCCACTGTGTGGTCTCAATTTCCTAACATGCTGTAAATAAACTATGTTGTGAAATAAGCCATGTTATGTTTAATTTAGTAGTCCATAATTTGAAATATGTATAGTAGTACCAAATAAATGATGAAGATTGCAGATTTCACCTGATGCTAAAAGAAACACTCAACTTTAGAAAAAAGAGAATATTAGTGTCCATAGATAACTTGGGAGAACAGCAATCCCCCCCTCCGTCCCCCCCCGCCTCCATGCAAAACAAAATGAAGTTTTTGCATTTTCAGGACATTAATTAAAGCAGCACCCTGGGAAATTGGGTAGCTGAACGCAGGATCTAGGATGCAGAACAGCAGAGCATATACATTCTGATTTCCTAATTCCCAGCTGTGTGCACCTCTGTAAAACTGAGATAACGTGCAAAAACGATGAATTCCCACAGAAGAATAAGAGATGTTTCTAACACTGCACTCCCTCAAGGGCTTTACTAGTTGCGGAGAGCTGGTGAAGAACACTAATTGACATTGCAGAGCGGCTCATCCCCTGGCCTCGCTGGCTATACCCCTCAAGGACAGCTCTTGTAATGCAGCACTGAATGCCAGTGGAACCATCAGCAAATGCTTCTGCCTGGGAAAGGAAATAGCCTTACACTGTACCCTGAGGATAAAGAAACTTTGGCTTTGTTAAACCATGTATGTGTCTGTGTAAGAGAATTCCACAGTCAACAGACCTCCACTGAGAAAGTCCTGCCACCAGATGTTTAAATCAAGGGATTGTTAGTGCACCAGCTGATGTCAATTGCTGGTGGTGGTAGTGGAGGCGCTTTTGGCTCTCTTCTTTGAATTGGGCTGTTGTCTCCCTAGGTGGGGCTGTCATTTTAATAATAGATCATTGTATTTCCCAGTAGGAGGCCCACTGTCATGGTCCAGAGTAGGATGGGGAGAATTAAGCTCCTGTTTAATATTTTGTTGTCATGTCATATCTCACAAATAGCATTGTTTTACTCTATAGTCCATGGAGAGATCTCGTGCCTCAGACTTATTTGGAAGAAACAGAATTTTCAGATTTGCTTACAAAGAAGAGTTAGCTTATAAGCCCACGCATACAAAACATACAGAATTTAGGAACACTGCCAGAGATCTGACATAGTACCAAAAAAAAAGATCATATGCAGTGTATGTGTGGTCTACTGAATTGAATAAAGATCTGGTAGCCAGGAACAATTCAATTCCTCCCCACTTAGCTATACTATGTGGCTAAATACAACATTTCAATTACAAAGCAGTTCTAACCCCAGCATCACATACACTATATATGTACTTCATGGAGTTAAAAAAATCTCATTTATCTAAACGAATGCCAATGTGATGAACAGAGATGCATATTTGCATTCCCAAACCCCAGGTGCATTCTGGGGAAATGCACAGGCAGCGAAGTAGGAAATGCACAGCCTGAAGTAATGTGAAATTAATGTATTGCCTAATTCTCATGCTGAAAAAAAACCAGTAAAAAGTTTCATTTACATGAAAAGAAGTAGCTTTACACCTCCATTTCTCTGTAGAGTAAAAACTGCAGAAGCACTACCTCTCTACCACACCAGAATGCTTCAATAATACGTCCATTACCGATYATTTAAGAATTATCAAAATACTACTCTATAAATAGGTAGGTGATATTGCCTCAGATTCAATGCTGTTCAGTTCCCACAGATTGCTATTTTTAAATATGACYTTAGTTGCAAATCATGACATTTTCAGGCATTTATAACATTAACATACATTTTCAATTCAGATATTTTGCCTCTAACCTGTTTACACATATTTACAACTCCAATATATTATTGCAGCTGTCAGGGAACTCGTTTATCACATGTATCATACATAATGCTTCTACACTTGGAGTACACTGTGTAAATTATGTAGTTTAAAAAAATCATGACAGGAATCAGAACTGAGTAAAATTCTATTATAATGTAATAAAAAACATTAAAGGTATGACTATTCTCACAGCCAAAAYGTTTTCAAATATTTGACAGTAACTAAAGCATAATGCATTTTATTTTTTCTTCTATTAAACATAGATGGTCTTTGTATTCTGTCTTTAAATAGATAAAAAACTTGTTTTGTTCCATATTTGTCAAGTATTCTTCATACATATGTTTTCAGCATACAAGTCAAATGTCAATAGAATAAAATAAATGAATGTATTATTTACAACACTTAGCAAACACTATTCATGGATTAAAATAAAGCATAACTTGTCCAAGAGGACTTAATCCATTAAAGACATAGGAAACTAGCCTAATTTGTCAGAATGGCAGCCATTAACTCTGCAAGGTTATGCAAATACAGCAGATGAATGAGAAAGTGCAGGCCATCCCCACTGTGTCAAACATAAATAAACTCTGTATGAAACTGGCAGCTAACAAATTTGTTGTGTAGAGAACGCAGGTAAGGAAACACAAATACTTGTATCCCTTAAATAGGAACAATTTAAATAACTCTACAAATGTTGTTAATGTTTGGAAATTATACAACTACTTTTGTTCTAAATAGCTAATACATTTCTTGGTCTCTGAGGTTCCCTAGAGGGAGAAAAGCTTCAGAATCTCTTGACACTCTATCTGTGTGGAATTGGCATGTCAACTGGTAATTACAGACCTATAGGAAGTCCTTAAACATACTCTAAGTATAAATTTAGATAAATGAATAATATTGCTAATGAATAATGTTCCTGACACGGAAAACCTTTGATTGTAAAAGTATGTGATTTTCCTGACTCCACCAGGTCAATTACTGTTTTTAAAAGCAGTAATTCCTGAACCTATTAGATAGCAGAGGGGGGTTAAAGGATCTTTCACATCACTGACAAATACAAAATCTATGTGTGTGCGTGTATGTGCTTTATAAATGCAGATAGACACAGATAAATTGTCAAAGATCTTCCAAAACTTAATGAACAAAATTCTGAGGTGAATCATACAGGTTTACAAGTCAGTACATCACTGTAATAACTTCAAATGTGCGTCATTGCTCTCTATTTCTATTGTTATCTGGATCTTTCATGCATGAAGGCCCTTTCTTCTAAACATGAGTGTGGATAAATACTTGGTCAAAGAACTTGTGAAGGGGCAGAGTATATCACCTTGGGAAAGAAACATGAATGCCTTTGTAAGAGCTGCTGATAAGCATAAACTAGGTAATTAAAAGAAATACAGGAACGTGTAACTTTGTGATTACATTTATGAGGGAGGAGAAGGAAAAGGAGAGAAAGAAGCACCCAAATCAATTTGAACAATAGTGTAATAGTCTGATAACCCAGAAATACTGGAGAAAGATTACATTGTACAGGAGTAAGATCATCATGATCTATTATGTAGCATTAGGGAAAGACTTGGGCATAAATTTCATTACACTAAACACACGTGCAACCAGTTTTACAATTCTGCTCTTTGGTTGTTTTGCATGGAACAATTTTTATTCCAACTTTTAAAAAAAGTGGGTCACATAACTAGCCACACAATCCCAAAAGATGACTACAAATACCTTTGAGGTAATTGCTATATATTAGGCAGTATATCCAAACAGAAGGTCAAAGAGAAGATAAATTGTGAGAGAGTGCTTGAAGCAAGCTCCTAGCTTTCACTGGGTAATTTCAGAGGGAACAAGTTGTTTACATCCTCTGTTTTTTCAGTGCTAGATTGCTGAACTCTTTAGAGGACTGAAAACCCCTTAACTAACTTTATCAGTTCAAGTTATCATTACAATTGAACAACCCCTAGTGTACCTCTTGACCAGTGACCTCTTCTCTTCTTTCCAGTTGTCCATCTCACTTTTTTTTCAGATCTTCCACAACTACATGAAACGGAATCTTTCTAAGGCTGAACATTTTTTTTCCATCTTGCTCTACCCTGTCTTGCTATTTTCAGCTTCTGAAAAGGGTATTTTCTCCCACCCCAAATCTGCAACTTTGTTTATCCTTCAACACTACTTACAGTGCATGAACTTTTCCTGTACTGTCAGGAGAGCCCATCCTTGGATCACTTTTCTTTAGGTTGGCCCCAGTTGTACAAAACAGGAGAATTTGCTACCAAACCCCTAAYAGCTAAGAATGAGCAGAATATCACATATGATCTAGTAGTACTGCTGCTCTCGATGGGCTACAGCATGAACAAAAATAGAAACCACACAAGATAGTTCTTCTCCTCTACCATATAAAAAACACTTATCAAACACTTTAATATATTTTTCACCATTAAAATGCTTGTTTGCCAAAGTAATCCAAGAGAAACTCTTCCTTTTATAGATTCATTCCACTATTTCCTTGCCCCCCACCCCCCACCCCAAGAACTCAGTCTACACATTCCTGCTAACAACTTTTCTTAAAAGGTAGAAAAGATATGGAGCCATAGGAAATGCTTCTCTGAAGTTTCACTAATGAGGAAGCAGATCTTAAGGCTCTTGCTGCTATTGGACTCATTTGTATTTTTTATGAGCTGATGTACTAGTGGGTAGAAAAGAGACAGACTCTCTACTGGCAGATTAACCAGCCCTTTAAGGGTGCCTGCTATTAATTTTGGTTATTCATCTGCACATCTGTCTCTGCCCAACTGTGTCATGACTATTGCTCCTTGCAGCTCACTTCATTTAACCAGAAGCTTTTCACCACTGAAATCTGTCAGCTTGTTTTGTTCTCTTACAAGATCTAAACTCTAGTTATAATCTAGTTGAAGATCAGATCCTTCATTTCCACTAGTGGGAATAAAATGATCTCTGATACTAGAAATTTTAGTTTAGTTATAGTTATTGACCACATGTTTATTCACCCCATGCTACTGACATGATGGTTCCTGACAACAATTGGTACCTCTATTATTTTCCTTAAGAAAACACGCTTTGCTAATCCCCAGACTGTCCTAGCTGCGACTCTAAGGGAGCCAGTCATACTGTCAAAATCTCTGAATGGAATACAGGTTAAACCCTCTGTTGCCTTAAAATTTCATAGACAATTCCTCTATCTTCCAATGGAAGAAAGACTAGCTTGTACCAGCTTTCAAACAGATACTGTGTTCTCAATAGGAGAATATTTCCCTTTGTTTTGCCAAAGCTTGTCCCTCTTATGCATCTTAATTCTAAAGGTACAAGGCATATGATCTGTTTCTTTAATGTCTTCACTTTCATTTTCTAGACTCTATCTGACTATAATAATTGACTTTGGATTGTTACTACCACCTGCCTACAAAGTGTAGTGCATTATCATTTCAGAAGGAATATACAGTACATTACTGTGCAGATCATCTAACCTGTTTCACTACTGCTTCGTTCACTTAGGGAACCACAGGAGTTTTCTCAAGCATTCCATAGATCTGGCAAGTAGGAGCCTGGAATCTGCTGTTCTTTACCTTGAGCTGCTATAAACTTTTACCTATACAAACAGAAGACTGCTAATACACTGTATATTATCCATGCCTGACCTTTATGAGACCACAACATGACTGCTTTGTGGTTCACCTGATTTAGAAACAAGTGATGTAGCAGGATTGGGATTAGATCACATCAAATATGTTCTGTTTGCATTTACATTTGCTTTCATATGAATTCTATGTTAGAAGTACTTATGGTCTTTCCCATCTAAGAAACATGCTCCAACCACAATGATCAATGTCAAAAGAACCACTTGGTACAGAAATCAGTTCTTTCCTTAGTGAGGCAGGATGTCTGCTCTCAATGTGAATCTTTTATCTGGTGTTCATTTATTCTGTCACTATTCTTATCAGTCTGAGGGTTAACCACCTTATAAAGGAATATAACTGAAGAAGACTTTCTTCCCCTCATAGTTTTGCCAGATTTACAATACAGGGTTCTCCAAATCAGGCTATTTTCCTTACACTCTCTTTAAAGAAACCCCCTGCTTGCTTTGAATATGCTAGAATAACACAAAAAAACACAAGCACTGCAAGATTTTGTCTGTGGATTACCATTTATCTATTCTTTCAATAATATTTTCAATTTATCTTCGGTAATACTTAATACCTATTTAGTCAAATTTGGTTATTTACACAGAAATTTTAGCATTTAGATTCACCTAACCTAGATGGAAACAGGAACACTGCAAAGCTCTAACCACCAGCAGTTTCTCACAAATCCTATCACACCATGTCTCTTTTGTGCCACAGCAAAAGGACCCACTTTATTATGAATGATAGGTAAAACTGTCAGTCTGCCCGGATGCATTAGATCATCATAGGGCTGACTTGCATAGGATCAAAGAAAATAAACCACCATAGATACACTTATACTATCTCAAAACCTAGGTACTTCTAAAAAATGCAGTGTAGGAAAGAAGCTGTTTCTTATAAAAGTAGGCTTCCATATCACCTATGTCTGGGATTTTTACATTCCTTTCCACAGACTGGGGTAGACAACTTTTATAATCAAATTTCAGTCAAGGATGCACACAAACGGTCACCATTATTTAAAACAAGCTAAAAATTTAGTGGTTTTGTGAACACTTCTACAAGCAAATTCTATTCCTATACTATTTATAGAAGGCAAACACAGAAATAACTGAAGATCAGCTGAGACAAATTTAGTGTCTTATTTCAGTGAATATAAATTTATTTTTTGAGGTCTGAACAGATTCCATATAACAGGATGTTAATATGAACATCCCTTCTCCTCCTAGTGTCTCTGCTTGATTCCGTAGTCATTATTATGGACTGTGAGACAATATTTTCCCAAAGGTGAAGAAAACTTATTCCATGATTTCTCTGTCTTTCTGCTATCTCCTACACAGGGTGCTGTGTGATATTTCACTGTTCAGAAGAACTCCCTCTGTATTTCTGTATTCTATGAGGGATATTAAGAAGTAGGCTGCAGGTCAAGATTTGCTCTATCTGGTTGGATGTGTGTGGCCTCTGAACTGAGAGTTAATACTAATACAGATACCCCATAGAATATGGAGTTTTTATTCACAAGCTTCCTGCAATTTTTTTAAGAGAAAAAAGCCATTAAAAGTGAAAGATTAGATCTTAAATTAACCTTTAAAATAATCCCTGAAACAGGAGTCAGGCCAGAACAAACAAGCTTCTGATATTTATTGCCAAGTGTACTAGTAAATATGATTCAGAACTGCAAACACCTTGTAATGTTTATACACAAAAGGCTAACTTTAAGACACCAAATTACAAGGACCAGCCCCAGTTACAACACCTGTGCATTCCTGGATATATATGAAATGATAAAAATAAATACACAGCAGCATTAAAGTTCCACTCCTTTTGACATATAAGTATAATCTTTATGGTAAAATTACACAGCCTAGGTCTCTCTAAAAACAGAACAATTTTATGTATTATATGAGACATGGTTTGCTCTTGGAGAAAGAGAACAAGCAGAAAACTGTTAGATTTCTTTGTTAAGGGAATGAGGAGGAATGAAAAAGAAGAGAAATTACTTAAGGGACTCAGAAGGTAGCTACAATATTTAGTTTTAAGAAAAAAACTAATAACTGGGGAGAAAATGGACAGAAGTAAGAACATGGATTCAAAGAGACATCCTGAATCACCAAGTCTGGTTGCCTCTGGAAAACAGAAAAGGGTAAAATTAAACCACAAATTAATTCTTAAGGCATAAAATTGGCTAAGGCCTATCCCTTTCTATATGCCAAAAATCAGTGATTTCATGTGGAAATCTTTCAGAATGTCCCAACTACTACTTGATAAAAAGGCCCAGAAAACAAACATGGATCCTTCCCTTTAAAGGGGCATCTGAATCTTCTGCCGCACACAGAGATTGCTGGAAAAGTATTATCAAAAGGAGAAAATTCACATATATGAAGATGCTGGACCAAGCTTTCTGCTATGTGGCTCCAGCAACATAACAATTTTGTAAATGGGACATACAGTGTCTAAGCCCTTCAAACAATACCAGTGTTCAAAGGAAATCTTATACCAATCTTTCATGCCTATGTTCAAAAGATTCTTTTTGTTTTGGTTTGCTTTTTTTTTTGTTTGTTTTTAACCTGTTTAAACTCTGGAACTCTTGCCTGTATCAAAACATGTGACTAAATGCATCACTTCCCAGTGGCAGAATAAACATTTGGAATTATTCTAAGTAAGCCTCAATTGGCATACTACTGTCACAGGGACACTCCTAACATCACACAATGCAAAGAACATTCTGGAGGCACATAGGAATTGTTCTGGCTACCTTGTAGTTTTATTAATCACAGCTGCCACAAAATCTGGCTGAAAATGCTAATAAGATGCTCAAGCAATGGCAACCCAAGAGGTGTTTGACTCAGTACTGCACTAGAAGTAGCTTCAGAACTGGGGAGAGTATGATCCTCAGCTTAGGAGACAGCCCTATGTTAAAGGGCCAACAGAGTGAACATTAAAGTGTCTTAGTTACTTGATATAATTTTATAATTAAGGTAGTCCCAATATTGGAACTCTACTCTTACTAGCACGTTCTTTGTTTCACATTTCTGACAAATAAGTTACAAACATGAAAATAAGGTTGTAAGGTAACCTAAAGGAAAAATAAACAGCAGTTTCAGGCAATGAAATATGGCTATCACTAATTACATGCATTTAGTTTGAAAAAATAAAATTAAAATGGAATTTATACTATACCCCAGTTCAGAATTCCTATGGTAAGTATGCACGGCCTTCACAGAATTCTTTATGTTCTCATTAGTGAGTTTTACAAACGAAAGTAGTGGCACTATGCCTTTCTTAGGGTATTGCTTTGACATGGGATGATAACAGTCCCTCGACTATATATTCAGAAATCTAAAATAAGAAAAGTGGTGGGGTTCATCTTCTGACCAAATAAAATCACTCTTGATATATTTTATGGACATATATTGACAGTCTATGTTTTCACATGTGTGAAGAACTTTTAAAAACTTAGAGAGATTAAAGTCGTTTTCATTAAAAAAGCTTTAGTTCACAAACCAGAAATAACTACATGAAGCTAGTGCAAAGGTAAAAGAAGACAAATATTTCTATTAGGGGAAAAGTCAGTAATACTGGTGCAACTGAACATTTAAAACTTATCTTAAAAAAATCTAATTTTATTGATAAAAATATATAGTCCAAACAGCAACAAGATTTTTAGAGTTCAGAGTTTCTTACATTCTACTATCTCTCTGATATTAAATAAAAGCAATCATTGTTGCATTTATAATGTTATTTAAAGCTTGCTGTTTTCTAAAGATACATAGCCTTTCAGCTTTAAAATATGTATTGTTCAAAATCTTAGAAAAAAATACTTCTGCTGTCAAAGAATGAGTCATTTTTTTCTTCCTCATATGCTGGTTGTGATCCACATGTATTTTGTCAAAATTTATCCTCACAAAACAGCAAAATCAATAAAAAAACCTCTAGTGAAAGACACCTGCAATGAAGTATAGAATGAATGATGTTAATCTGCTAAACAAGAAAAAGGAAATTAGGGGTGGACTGGCTGCTGGGAGAAGTACCATCATACATTTAAATTAGCATTTTCTTAATTAAATTTTTTGGCAAACAAATCTTGAAACATAGTGCATCATTTGTGTTCTAATATTCTCTGAACAAAAATAAAGTCACTGTAATAGGGATTTTAACAGCCAAATCCACAACATAATTAAAAGGTAGCAAATAAAATACTATCGTCTACAATAAAATGTGAGTTTGTGAAATTATTATCTCCTTTAACTGGGGTTATTATCATTCTTTAAGCTAATAGACTTTTAGATTTGTTCAGCACTTTCGAACAAATTATTCTCAGATTGTTTCATATTGGTACCTACCTTTCTGCTTTGACTTTCCACAGCACCACTGAACCATTTGAGAGGTATTGAAATAATCAACATTTATTCTGATCAGCAAAATTCTACCCTCCACTCCATGTTCATTTTACGTTGGGTTCCTTAGACGCCCACATCAACAGTTATGATAAACAGTTAGTATGCACACTTCCCCAAAACATGCCAAGATGTTGAATGTTCTCCATCAGACTCCTGAGCAACTCAGAAATAGCTCCAAAAATATTCTTAAACCTCTATTCTCAGACCTTCCTTCCCCAAAGGAATGAGCACTGTGAAAAGACAACTATAGTTCTATTTAAGTTTAAAAAAAAAAAAAAAAAAAAAAAGAAAAGAAAAAAACACAAAAAAAACACAACACAAAATACACAAAAACCCCACAGCTCCCCAGGGATGTACTTCTGTAGCAATGGGAATCAGCATGCATTACTTTATAGCAGTACATTCTGTATGCTTAGCTCTTTAGTATATAGTCACTTCATCAACCCAATTATTTCTTTTTTTTCCTGTTTTTTCCCCCAAAGTAACTCTAAACTACTTTAAAACACCTTCATTACAGAAATGATTCAACCAGCACTGCTGCAAACCATGGAAATGTAAAAGCTGTTAAAAATGTATTAAATGCTGTCCATGCCACAAGGGTACTAGTGTAAAATGACCTTAAGTTTAAAGGCTCCCTATGAAGGCAGAACAGTAATCTGCTCTGCCTCTCCTAATGAATAACAAATGGGCCTTCACAATTCATTTGGTTCAGTACAAGCTGCCATTACAACCCATTTTGKTTTTTTAGCTTTGTGGTAATGTATCATCTTGCCTGACTCTATGTCATCTTCTTGAAGGTCACCAAAGGTATGTAACTCCACTCTTAATAATGAAAAAAAGAAGGAAGGAAAAAGAGATATGACAAATTTTGACAAAGCACTGACCAGTCCATTCCGATATACTGTATCACACAGTGAGGCTCATACTGCCTACACAAAAACACTTCCTGTTTTGTAAAGAAAATCAGAAAATCACTGAAGTCTCCAAAATAATTCTGTTTTTCAGTTAATAACTAAAATACAACAATAGATGGGAAAGAATTCTTTGGGTGTCTATTTACTTACTCTTGATTTTTATTATGCCCTAAAATATGATCTGAATCTGAGCATTCAAAAAGGAATTAAAAGACCACGAATATTTATCTTTATTTCACAGGTATTTAGAAACATGTATTATGTTGCTATGGACAATTAGCCTTTTATCCAATTTTAGTTGGTAGTTTAACTCACCCACCCTAAGGTTTTAATTATCCCCTCAGTCTGCATGCTTAGGCCTCAATTCATGCAGCTGGAAATCTGCCTCAGTGATGTTATAACCTTGTTAATGTAACAAAAGAGGAGTTTACTTAAAACTGTACTGACTGTGGACTTAAGCCAAATTTACTTGAAAGAGGAAAGAGACTGTCAAAAATCCTACAATAAACACAGAAATGCAGTTCTTTCATAACCTTCACCTTAATTCATATAGACAAGCAATTTACATGTAAGTGGATTCATATGGCCTGTGAGGGGCCTCCTCTCTGGAGCTGGACTATTCTTTGTACCCTACCCCCATCTTTAACAAAAAAACATCCAACAGCTCACTTTACAGAAATGGCAGAGTATCTGCAATCTTTTTTAATCACAATAAAACATAATTAAGATAAACATTTATAAAGCTAGTCAGTATCAATAAAGGCCGTATAATTTCATAAAGCCAATTTCAAGTAAGTTCAGCTAGTCCTTTGTCAGATACATATTTTAAATTCAATAAAGGTTTTATTTGAAGAGTGTAAAGTTGCACTTCTAATGAGGTAATAGTTACATTAGCCTTAAGTGGAAGTTGCTTGTCATATACTGATATCCCCCATTCATTTATTTGCCAAATTACAGTAGGGATTTCCTAAGTTCATCTGTTAATTAGATTTATTTTTAGGCTAGATACTAACAAAAACCTACATTAGACTAAACAAAACATCATAGTACTGAAGTGTTGAAGGAAGATCTTTCTGAGAGAGAAAAAATAGAAATTATATTTCTTAATCAACTGTGAAAATACTGTAGGCAATTTTCATCCTGATTGGATCCTTGTACTATTTTTTTAAGAGAGGATCTGATGGGAGGGGTAGTAGTGGGTAGCTGGATGGTACCCATGTATGCATAACCACAAAAACCATAGGAGACACTGTTTTCATTTTACCAGTTTTCTTTCAGTTGTTGACAAAATAATCCAGGGGGTCGAGGAGGGTAATGGGCACCCAAAACAAAACTGGACAGCAGTCAAGTTTCTTCCATGCATTCTGAAAGTTTAAATATTTTTCAATAGCTGAAAAGTCTTTTCTTTAAGCACATGAATGTCAGAGTATTTTGCACTATGTTAAGAGGGTTGCTGGATGTCAGATGACGATCTACCACACTTCTTGTGCTTCTATTCTTTAGGTGGTATATAATAACCTTTACTTTTTTGCTACTGAATTTTACACTAGTCCCAACACCAGCTTCTGCTCTAAACCCCACAGTCATTAACTACTCACCTTTTGTTTACAGACCACACAGAAAACTAAAGAGAGTTTCTCAAGATAGTCATACAAGACCTGGATGAGGTTGTCCAGCTCACAAATATACTCATAAGTTATCAAACACAGTAAATCCCCTAAATAGTGATGAGAAAATTCCATATTTTGGAACTTTTAGAGTGAGGGGGGGTTAAAAGTTCAGATTGCTCTTCGTATTAACTGCATCACTCCCTCCTAACCAGTCTTTGGGATGTAGCTTGCTATAACATGCAGACAGCTGAACATAACTACCAATTCCCCTCACTACTGCTCACCGATTGATGCAATAAGGTCCTGTGCTCACACCTGACTGCACTTTATCCAAAACACTTCCAGCCTATAGAAATAAGGCAGAATATAAAATTACATTCTTATGGATGTAGATTTAAGTGGAATAACTTATATTCACAATCCACAAAATGTAAGGATTTGAAAGTACCTAGACTAGCTTTGACAGGTGACATACCTATCCTATAAAACCTATCTTCGTCATTTTCTCCTCAGTACCTCTCTTTGTTTCCTAATCATAAAGAAAGCTCAGGGGGGGTGAAAAACAAAAGAACAAAGTAGTACATTTAATGACTGTCTCTGTTAGACCAATCTACATTTTCCCTCCCACCTAGAAGATGAGAACCATGTAAGCTAGTCTTCAAAGAATGCAAGATGAATTTGTTGGGAAGCAAAAAAGAAGAATCTCTAGTAACTAGAATGATTTTAACAATATGGTGGCCCTCAGAGGCCTGTGTGGCCTAATGCAACAAAGATAAACTACATGTTTGAGKTAGGAGTGGTTAGAAACTGGGAAGAGTTTAACCACAAAAACGTATTTTTACATTTCTAATCTAAGCCAGTAAATCATAGTTCCCTCTTTAGTATCTACATATTTACAAAACTAAAAGTGGATGGGTTTTGAGAAATTCACTATTAAATATGAGGAAAAAAATATACCAAGTCTTTCACTTGCATCCCCCAATATACTTTTAAATACTAAAATGCAACATAATCAGCATAGTACTCCTATGAGGATTATGCAGCTTCTCTACAAAGGCAACATATCTATTTACCAACAATTGAAAAAATCTTTCCACTAACAATATTCTGCATAAGTTTGTGCTGTAACCAAGATTTTCTTTCACCTTGAAAAGTTTATCTATTCAGTTGAAGTCACTTCACCCTAAGGAAGCAAGCCACGGTGTCCTTTTAAGGCGATGTTTATCCTGAACACAACAGCTTGACTATAAGACGTAGCACAGGCTTATATGATGTACCTTCTTAAATAATGTACTTTCTTAAATGGGGCTTTTCTTTGCCAAGATGCCCTGGTACACCGCACAACAGTGTGGATATAGCCAAGTTTGTTCACAATCAGAGAAAATTGAGATGAGCTCATCCTAATTTCCACTGTCATCACATAAGTCATGATCTGTCAGTCTCTGCTAAACAGCAGCACAACATTGAAAGGAGAGGTGTTGTTCATTAGAAATTCAGTGCTTTAGCACATTTTTGTGTGCTATGCTATATTTTACCAATCATATTTGAAGAATTCTCTTTTTACTACAGTATTTCTACACTCCCATTTTTAGATAGTGTTGACAGTGATAATATGATACATGTTTTCATTATTATCTTGTTTATTATAGTAATGCTTGATGGCCCGTGAAGGACGGGAGCCCATTATGCCTGGCAATGTACTAATAAAAAGTATTGATCAGTCTCGTACAGCTTGTACTCTAAATAGGTAAGCTATACACAGTTCAGTGGGAGGGCATAAACACCACCAGAACAAGTAGTGTGAAGTTCTCTTGGATTTAAAATATGGTACGGGTGCGTTTCCCTCCCCAAAAGACAGAAACACTTTCATTCATTTCAAGATAGAGGTACAGACTTCTATGACAATAAATTCTTACAGGTGTCATTGTATCAGTTAGATAAAAGAGTAAATCTTACTTATGCCCTTACAGGCAGAGAGGCTGCTCCATGAGGTCACACCTTACAAAGCATGAGAGAATGCACATTAGAGAGCGTTAATGAACACTCTCAGACATGAGACAGCAAAACTTCAAGCACATCTTGCACCTTATTAGACACGAGAGAACCCAATCAGAGGAAACAAAGCAATAGGAACTTGGATTTATTTTTCCACAGCACACAGAGAAGTACCTGTTTTGCTGGGGGCATGGGGAGGGGGAGGAATGAAGAAGTACAGGAAGGAGGCAGCAACAGATTTACTTCATAGCACCTAAGGAGTAATGGAAAGGCAGAGAAAGCTAACTGAACCTTTCCCTTCTGCCACTAAGAAAGCTAATCCTGTGTGACTGCTTCTGACTCTGTTCTCTCCTGACTTTATAAGACTTTTTCCTTGTAATAGAAAACATCATCAGATACATCTCTAAGCACATTTTATATTTTTAATAATCCAGTAATTTAGTTTAAATGATCCAAACCTTTAAATTTCTTTGGTTCTCCATTTTCAAAGATCTGAGTTTACATTAAGTTCAGCATTATCCCACTGTGGAGACCCTCAGCTCATAATTCCTACCATTGAATTGCATGTCCTGGGTCTCAAGTATGCAAGATTTGCCACTGGAAAAAGGAAAAAAACCTGACCCATCATATTTTGAGGTCTAAAATGCAAAAACA
Organism: Oceanodroma leucorhoa; assembly: GCA_030449065.1. Classification (NCBI taxonomy): domain Eukaryota; kingdom Metazoa; phylum Chordata; class Aves; order Procellariiformes; genus Oceanodroma; species Oceanodroma leucorhoa. The sequence goes on from JASVER010000095.1 coordinate 1,642,604, forward strand.
TCTGCTAGAATCATATTCAGTTGGCTGAGGTTAGGAATATGGGAGCCTGCAGTTGATCAGAGCTGCCCTAGGTGTCACGGAGGCCAATGGGAATTACAGTAAGAGAGTTTCAGTAGACAAGGGCGTAATTCAGTCAGCTTTTAAAAAAAAAAAAATCCATGAAACAGAAGCCTAACTTTTTCTTTCTTTTTTTACTTTCAGCCTCCTACTCCTTCCTTTCTGTCTTTTGAGCCACTCGTTCTTTTGAGTATATTATCAGAGGTGGAGGCCTTCACATTCCCATGCTGGCTGAACTTCGTAACAAATGCCATCCTATTTCATCATTTTTATCATTACTAATTTTTTAGCTAATAAAAGCACTTTTAAGGTAGTTTTAAAACCAACCATATATACCTTTGTCAAGAGTCCAATTTTCTTCTATAGTATTGTTCTTCCAGTAAAATGATTTTGTTGCTTATATTTTCTTACATTAAAAAAAAGTTGTGCAATAGAAACCAGACAAAAAGTGTTTAATACTTAGTAGATAGCATACAAACTTTTTCTTCTTTATCTAAAAAGTTAAGGTTGCTAAACTCCCCAGTAAGTTAACTTTAGGTAAAAATAGTAGGCTTCCTTAGAAAACAGAAAACTTCAAACTATACCTTTCCTTTGGAAGAGTCCAGACCTGGATTTTCATTCTTCAGGTTTGTACAGCCCTGTTCCTTTTACCGTTGTCCATGTTTCACTGAATACTAACTCATAGTCCCTTCTCACTTTTATATACTATCCTTCTCATCACTGTCCCTTTCTGAATACTATTCCACCTCACATGAATTTAGAATGCTACTAATCAAGATATATCATAGATTAAACCAGTGTATTTTAAATCCTAACACATTTATAAATTAAAAAACAGAAAAGCATTTTAGTTTAAAGAAGTTGATTAAAAAAAAAAGGAAAAAATAGAAGCAAACGTAATGATTTTCGACGCAGTTGTTTCTTCAAATTTTCATTTCCATTACAAAAGACTAGAATACTCTGCATCTCAAAGTCCTTCAAGCACCTTGAGACACCTGTAAACCTGAAGCGCTGTTAATCCTGTCTGTCTTCTAGGTGGTTCAATCACTAGAGAATGTAATGTAACTGTCATATCTCACTCATAACCTGCACTTTAAAGTAATCGTTTTGTCACTGGTATCATCATGTAAATCCACTTATACACTGTAGGGCAACAGCAGATGCAAAAGGCTATTTAAAGTGTGGCCTTTAATCTTTCCAGAGTGTATTAGTTGACTTAACATAACTGTCTCAAAAAAAAAAAAAAAAAAAAAAAAAAAATTTAAAAATCATCTGATCATTAACTGTGTGTGTTTCTGTGTAAGGGAGCAATGTTGGAGGAAAGAGCTAATACTTCAGAGAGAAAATAAATTTTAGGAACATAGTTCAAGAACAACAGCCAAAGAGTATGAAGAAGTAGCCATTTATGGACCTCTTGTCTATGAATTTGTCTAATCCCTTTTTGAACAAGCTGATGCCACCCTGGCCTTTGTGGAAGCAAGTTCCAGAAGGTCACCAACCAATCACTCCATAAAGCAGCACTTCTCTCTCTTTCGAACTGATCACTGATTAACTTCAGCAAGTGCTTGATATTCGTCATGCTGGGGGATCTGGCAAACAACAGTTCTACGTTCAGTTTATGCCTTCCTTTGAGACTCTGCAAACTTCAAACATATCCTCCTCCTGCCTTCCCCTCCCCAGAGTGAAGAGTCTTTAAGTCTCTCCCTCATAAAGCAGCTGCAGGATCTCCTTGATCTCTCTACCAGTCAGGTTCTGGGGAAAGCACTCAAGGAATAAAACCCCTAAGAAGTATTGCGGAATTTCCAACATAAAATGTTTGCTGGAGCATTGGCTGTTATTTTTCTACTGAGGCAAGGTACCTGAATGGGTAGAGAATAATGGCAACAAAATCGAAAAGAAAAATGCACTACTAGGACACAGAGGGGCAACTACCATCAAAGTCCCTTTCTGCCTGGCAGATGCCTCATCATATGGATCATAGGAACCTGGAAAATCATTTTTACAACTAGAGCACCAGAAGCTTAAATTTATATAGTTTCTTGAGAACATTACTCATGGAAATCCATGATAATTAAGCCAAAATACTTATGAGATGAAGAAAACAAGTTGGCAAAAATCCAGACCCATCTTCTAGATCAGAAAAGCATGCTTATTTATTATAACCATAGCATGTATTGTCTGGAATATGTTTGAATATGTTTGAACGCTTTCTGGTTCGCCTTCGTGCAATGCTTCTGTGACATAAGAAGCACTACTGCCATTCCATAACAGAGAGGAAGACACTGCCTTCCTGGGAGGGTAACACTTTGCAAAGGTTGTTACTGCACTCTCCCACTGTCTAAAGGGGACAGGAAACATGGGAGAGGCTCCAGCTTCCTTTGCTTGGATACCCATATAAAAGCAGGCAAAATACAGCCTCTCGTATCACGTTTCGGAAAAATCCTAAATTGATCTTACTAACTTTCAATAGCAGGTGACAATCTATTTTGAAAGTAAATTATGACTTTAACAAGAACAAAACGAAGAAAAGAAATGGCACACTTTCTTCCCATGCTTATGAAATTTCAAACATCATGAATCTTATAAAATAAAATCAAAGTATATTATCATTTAGTCTGAACATACAAGACTCTCAAGTGAATAGGAATTCGGTGACATTCATACGTCTTTAAATAAGAGAAGCGCTTTGCCAAGTAAACAGTTCACTCATTCTATTCTCACAGAGAGAAACATTTTATTGCTTTGTGCCCCTTCGTTGTTTACAAAAGAAAAACATCTCTTCATTTTAGTCAAGAAAGCTTCTGTTCCAGAGAACAAAGCCTTCATTTGGGTTTCTCTAATCTTTATGGTGTTTGCAAGTTGGTGTCAAAAATGTTAGTCAAGGCATGCTGTGTTACAGGTCTGTGGGGCAAAAGCAGTCACAAGAGACTTTCCACCCAAGTTAGAAGGAGACCACATTACCATTCTAACTACTTCCTATGGAAGTCACAGTTGTATCAACATCCTGCTGTTTTGTTTGTATTTTACTTGGGATATGACTCTCTACACTCTCAGCATGAATCCTACAATTAAATGGAAGCAGTCCACAGGTTACTAAAAAACAGTCTAGTGTTCTACATTCGAAATGATACAATTTTTGAGACAATCAACTTTCTATCCGTTCACTGAACATGTTTATAGTATACATTATCACAGYTGAAACGTCAAAATAATCCCTCTAATAAAATTACAAAAAATAGTAAACTGCTCTCTGAAAATCATTTTTTCTCCACAGCTATTTATACACTAGTCTGTTATCTAACCTATTAAGTAAAGATATGTTAAAGAACTCACGTTAGAGAAATTATCATAGCTATCTTTCTCAAAATATAGGCTGTATTAGAGCTGACAAAGTAGAAAAAAATTATTTTAAAATGATCCTACTTTCAAAATAATACTTCTTTAATCATCTAAGAAATCTGATCCTATTGTATCTGCTTAAACTTCAATTCAAAGAGTATCCTTTAATGTCATGTACCCACTACTACTTATTTAGCCTAGAACTATCCCTGGCTCTTTTTTAGAATACACCAGCATTTAAAAAAGGAGCATAAACTAAGCATCTTTGTCCAAACCTTTTGGTTAAACACCTCAGTTTCCAGTGTAGGCAAGTGAAACGGTTATCTACCTTCTTGCTTCCCTTTCTGAAAAGAAGGGGGTGGGGGGAAAACACTTGCCTAACTGTGACACAGAAAGCAGACAGTGTCTATAGGGAAGCTATTGTTTCAAGTGGTTTTAAAGAGTGAGTTCCGGGCAATTTCAAAGAGTAGTTCCAACCTTAAATCACCTTGCCAGTTTCTCCTTCCTTGCTATATTGCTTTCCTCATCCTTGCTGCTGTATGGAAGACCCCAAAAAAGGAAATTAACTTAATGACTACATGCAAGTAGAGTCCCTATAATTTCATCAGGGATTTTCCTGTCAATGAGTGTCATGCTTCTGGCCTGTGTATGCATTGAACAGGTGAATTGCATACACAATTACTCTGAAACATTCAAGATGCAATGGATTTACTACTCACACAGACATTTCAGAAGCTCTTTTGACCATAGCTGTACCCACAGCGATGAGGAAGAAACGACCATCCTGGGGGTGACAGAACCTTTTGGGGTGGAGTAATTAGGACATAAGTAAAGGAAAACACGTTGAGTTCCTCTCCCTTTCCCTCCCCAAGTCCCAGTCTGAGATGATGATGGATGGAAATAGTAATAGGAGAATGTAAGGCAGGGATATAAGCTGATTTGTCCAGGTGCTGGAAACATGTCTAGATTCTCTGGGCATCCAACAGCCCTTGACAGAGTTGCAGCTCCTGCTAGCTGCTACACAGATGTGAAATCCCCAACTTCTACTCCAGTAAAATTTATAGATGGAAAAAAGGGGTATGTCTGCAGAAAACCAGATGAATGGTAAACTTCCTTATACTTCTGCCACAAGTACTTCATAAAGCATTTTGACTTCCCTACAAGCTCTGACTATGACTCTCGAGTTTTACACCTTACACAGTCTCCCGCTTAGGCTGTGATCCCTGACTTCCAGAATCCATTCAAAGTCCCTCTTCATTCCTGCAATATCCTCAAAACTCCATTATGAAGCCATGCTTGAATTTCCGGCACTAAAAGGAAGGAGGGGACCAGTCAGAGCAGATGACAGACAAACGGACAAGACACATTCTCTTCCCTGCAACAAGACAAGCTTCCTGCTTAATCTGTGAAACTGCTCGTACTGTWTGTTGAACCAAGCAGATCCAGACCATGGTCTTGCACCCGAGACTGGCATCTAGTGGCAAATACAAGTGCCCTCTCCTTGTTTGGCAGAGCAGCTGAACACTAACCCAGCACGTAAAAGTGCACTATGTGTTCAGCACTTCTGCAAAGAGTGGCAGCTGGTGGGACTGAATGCTTGGTGGAAAAAACATTTTATTCCCTTCTTCCCACAAATATTTCATCCTTGACTATACACAGGTGCTGTTAAATGAATAAAGTAAACATACTGAAAAACAGAGATAAGCAATATTCATTTATTATTTTCAGTGAAAAAATGGTGGTGGACATTCTTAAACAAAGGAAGGGATGTTTAATTTTATACTGTCACTGTAAGAAAATTTACTGCAAAATCTAATTTAAAAATACATTTTTTTTGGACAGCACAGCAATGTTCTATTTTTGTTATTGAATGAAAGGACTAGTAGCTGGTTATTTTATTAGGAGATCTTTAATGCTTCATTACTGAAGTAATCTGATTTATTCCACATAAGGGAAAATACATATTCTTCTGGAAATTTGTAGTGAATTTCAGGGCAAAGTCACTTCCAACAAAACTGATTTAGCAATACCCACAGGTGATGGCATGAACTCTATCAAAGTCAAGGAAATTACCTTTCAAATTGTTGGCAAGAATTTCATTCAGGATACTCTGAAAGCTTCAGAGCACTGACTGTACTGACTTGACTGCTAAAGGAAACACTCAGTAATTAACAGTTGGATCTCAAAAATTAAGAATTTACAGATCTTCAAGTCAAAACATGAAGTTTAGTCTTGTTGGGGATTAATCCCATGGTTGCTCATACTGAAGTGCAGTGTTTGTCACATGTAACTAAGTCACTGAAAGATCATCAAATTAATGCAAAACCACAAGGAAATAATTTTCTTTTTTTTTTTTTTAAATCTTGTATTTAAACATATTTCTAAGTAGAGCAAACACCACAGAAAGTTAATTTAAGGGCTTTTAACCAAGAAAACCCCAAGTTTTGATAACAAAGTTTGGGGGGTTTCGGGAGGATTGGGGTTTTTTTTGTTTTGTTTCTAACTTCAGTGGTTGCAGCTTGAGATTACATGCATATAATTTAAAAGTTGAACTAACAAAAAAGGTGATAATAATTTTTGTGTCTTTTCCCTCACACGCCATTAGACTTTCTTTTATGACTATTGGCCCTCCAGGTCAAACTTTACATCTTTCAAAGGGAAAATAATTTTGACCATTTCTAAAAAGATGATCTATCCCGTAGAGTAAAATCCACTTTCCATAAGGACTGGTATTTATTTCACATACATATATAAAGCAATTTTAATATTATATAAATACTCATTTATCTATCTATACACCTATCTAATTTTGTTACAAGCAGGTTTATGAGTTTTGGAAGGAAACACCATATAGGAAAGGACATCTGTATGAAAGCATTGTGGATGCCTTTGTGGTCATGAAAGTATGTTCCACATATATGGCATTTCTGAAACATCTGAAAAAAACCCCACCACATCACAGTGCAGAAACTTCTCCTACCCTCAAGTTCTTCATACTACAAAATGAATAAGCTTTTCTAGGCAAGCCTTGTGAAGTTCTCAGTAGCCTGTGCTCCTTCTTGCAGACTCTCAGAAAGCAAAAACAATGTCTGGAAAAAGTAGTCTTGATATATATTTCTAACTACTAGTTTTTAAGTTCAGGCCAATTGAAACATTTCTATGGATGAAAAATACATTTTTAAAAAACATTAAGATGCCTTTTGTCACACTATGCAATACAGAATTTTTTTAAGCTATTTATTATTAAAAATAATAAGTGCATTGATTTTTTTTTTATGCTTAGAGATAGAAAGAGCACAAAGCATTAAGGCAATTAGGCAAAATGATGGATTTGAACACATGCTGCATTTTACTGTTAACATGTATGCGTAACTTCCATTAATGTCAGTATGAGTTATGTGTGCACTGCTAAAATAATATGACCATAACAAAAATATTTCCTCCAGAACTAATATAGTAATATTTTTAATAGACATTTGGGAAAAAAACATTCACATATTTAGAAAGCAACATGCAAATGCAAATCCTTCTCCAAACTTAACACGCTGGAATTCTTTAAAATAAATCTTATTTTTTCACATGTTGGCATCAAGTTAAGAATAACTTGATGTTTTTCTCCTTCCATTAAACTACCTTTCATTTAATGGGTAGTTTCCAGTTCAAAAAGACCAACCAGATAATGAACAAGATTAAGCTGCTATCTATTTTTATTCTAAACTTACTTAAACAACTGAATGTATATGGGAACATGTAATGACAACTGAAGAAGTCATCTAAAACTGACAACTGATTGTAGTCAGTAAATTAAGATGGATCTTGGCGATGTCAGCCAGATGGGCCTAGAATGCAGAGTTATGTTTGGAACTTGAGCATAATATAAGCATAGGAAATCATCATGAATGTTTTTAAACACACAGTTCATACCTATTTAACTAGAAGCTAGCAGCCAAAAACTGTAATCACTCAATATTAAATTAAAAAAATGATAAATAGAAGTTATGGTCAATGCTGCCAATTGATAAATTACCTTAAAATATCAGAGAGAAGACACACTATTTTAGTATATTACTACAACACAGAGTTATCATTATTCTGTCAGTGGATGTCTGTGTCTTAGCTAGCTTCTACAATCTGTTTTTGAGAATACCTTATTTATAAAAAAAAAAGTAATGCCATATTTAGTATATTCTGTTGTAATGCAGTAGTTTTATAAAGTTTGTCATACACTTATTTCAGTGAGCAATTTCAAAAATTAAACTACTGTAATGAAATATCTGAATGATTTCTAAAAGACATTTACAAATACATGTGTATCTATTAATTTATATTTAATATATCTTATTAAATGAAATAAAGAATCTGAAATTAAGATTTACATTTAATTTACATTTAATAGCAGTCATGTAGCCCTTCCCATACACAGAGCTCAAAAAAATGAATAAGCATGTTCATTTTTGTTTCTTCGATTCAGTACTAATGTTGTTAAAGAGGCAGTAAAAAGGAAAAAAGTAAATACGATCATGTGAATTTCTGTCATTATTCTATTTGTTCTCTCTGTTTAGTAATATTGTGCTATGATTTTATATATTTTGTTTTGTTCATTAACGCTATTTCCTATCTCCTAGGCCAGCAAAACCATTCTGACGTCTGACAGACATTCATTTCTTTCCATCTCACCACAAGCAATAGAAGTTCTCTCTCTGATTCCATCTCCAATATGAACTCAGATTTGTAACATATTTCACGTAAGCTAAAGTTAGGATAGAATTAAAAATAGAGTATTTTTTTTTAATGAAAGTGACTTCTAATTCTAAGTTATTAGCTGAATCACAGATTTCAGGCGGAGTGACTTGTATATGAGTTAGAGCATCAGACTCTTAGAAGTAACGACACAGGGCTAGGTAGCCGGGAAAGCTACCTCGTAGAGGATTAGGTAACCCTCTGTGGCCTAAGTAGGAGGAAGTATGCATTATAATTAATTGTATTTTGTTATTACAGGTTAGAAGGGTTTTGTTATTAACTTAGAATTTCAAACGAATTTTAGGTCAGTTCAGGATTAAAAATGAAAACTGTATATGAACAATTGCTTCTCTTGAAGACAGAAAAAAGGTAATGGCAGAAAAAGTCTACATACTTAGACAACTAACAAAGTATCAATTAAGAAATCAAAGGCAAAAAAGAAAAATAAGTACAAAAGAAACCATACTAATGACTACTCAAAGAAAAGAAAAAAAACCTCGCACATTTAACTAGAATTTTTTATTAATTTAATTTTTTAGATGCTAATTTAAAATTTTCTTCTAATTTTACTATTTTACTTTTAAAATTGATATTGTAAAAACATACTATATGTTTATACCTCATTTTAAATTCCAAACTATTCCTAACTTGGACCTTTGGCACTGAGTCTTTCACCACTAGTACCATCCACTCTGTCCTTTATTCACAAAATAGAACAGCTTTTATCAAAAGATAAGTCAAACTTCACCAGGTTTTGCCATTATAGATGAATTAATATGTACATATAAAAGAAAATCAGAAAACTAAAAAAATGTATCTATTATAGAATATAATATCACATACTAGTCTAATTCATATGTGTTCCCATTTTTCTGTATAGATATAGACATCATTAAAGTCAAAAGCAGAAGTTCTTTTGATTTCACTGGAAACATTCATGCTTACATTACAGTATTTCTGCACCTATATTACATGGCAGCCATTCTTAAAACCTACTTTTATAAAACTGTAGTAAGCAAATGTTTCCATTTCCACTTTGTCTTATTTACAACAACATTATTAAAATAATTTTTTCTGATTATTTACCTTCCTTTAAAATGTCAGGATATCTACAACAACTTCGCTGAAGTTATATATGGCTTAAGTGTTTTGKTTTTTTTTTTCCTTCCTCAATAAAACAGTTTTGAAATTACAACTGCAAATTTTCTTTGTTGAATGTTAACTACACACTTAGCAGCCTAGTCAAGTCATAACAAGTTCACTATTTTTTGCTAATTTTAAAGACCATGCCAGAGCTTTAACATCCCATAATTAAAGATATTTACCTTTATTGTGGGTAGGAAGTTAGATTTAAATTATAGGTCAATCTTCCTTTTTCAGTTCTGTATACTTATACATAATGAAAATGTGTATGCAAATAGGTTTTTGTTGTTTTGGGTTTGCAGGCTTTTTTAACCAATTCAATGCAGTAAACTTTGCACCATCCATATAAAGTTAATAAACCCCTTTCCTTGAATTTGACACTAACAGAAACTCCAACATAGAGTTCCCACTGAAAGATGGGGCTTTAGACTCTCAATTTCTCATGGAAGTTATACTGTGCTGATATTTTATTTGCATGTAACAAAGGACAGCTTTCAAAAAATTCTGCTCATGTCAATTGTTGAGTACTTCATAAATGAAGACTTTTGCATTTCCATATTTTAAAAGGAATTTAACAGTCTTACAACTATTAGAAGTCAGATTCAGTCAACTATTAGATTCAGACTTAAATAGAAACATAGATAAAACACCCACAGAAAAAAAAACCCTTCTCTTATGGCAAGAAAGTAGTAATTTTAATTTCTCTAGAAATTAGAGAAACCAACGTACTTACTTCATTTCTAGAATTTCTTCAAGCTGTTTTCTTCGCTCTATTCTCAGATTAGCCAGATGTGCTTCTTTTTCAGCCAAAGACTGCTGCGTTGAGGCAAGACGGGCTTTGGTAGAATCTAATTCTTGTCTAGTCTTTTCCAGTGCATTCATCAGCTCTTCTACCTAAGAGAGAAACTTTTTAAGCTCCATATTCTTTACAATAAGTAAATCTTAAATCGATATAAATCCAGAATAAAAAACTCCACACAAAAGGAATTCTTTCAAGTAAATGGCTGTCCAAATCCATTCCTATCTTAAATGTTTTAAAAACTAACAAAAGTAGTCTTTAAATACCAAAAAATCTTAATGTTTCCATGAATCCTTCAAGTAATAAGCAACATTTATACAAAACAGAACTAACACAGATTGCCAGAAACATATTTAACCTGGGCCACTGCCACATACAGACACAATTTATAAATATTTCTGCACCATTTATATTATTTAAATTCAGGGTGGTGTTAACTCATCATAATAGTAATTTCAGAAATTTTAGATACAGATATAGATATATATTTTAATATAAAACTGGTCATGACAATCCACGTATTTTTCATCAAAAAAATGCACACCCTTCTGTGCAGAACAGGTTGTCCAGGGAAGCTGTAGACTCTCCAATCCTTAGATATTTTCAGATCTTGACTGAATGAAGCCTGAAGAATCTGATCCAACTTCGAAGTTATCCCTGCTTTGAGCAGGGGTTTAGACTGCATTGCCTCTAGTGGTCCCTTCTAACCCGAATTATTCTATGATTCTGAACTTTAACTGTCTGTTACTGCTCTAATAACAACCGAGTTATTTTCCTCATGACAACTGTGAGAACCTCTGAAGTATGAAATATAGGAAAGTTAGGGTGATCCCACTCTTTCTTTAGCGCTGGTAAATGTCAACTGGATGTAGGATAAATTGCTTATTGCAGGAATTCAGAAAACCTTCATCTTTTCCGAAGACAAAATTCAGAAGTAAAAAAAGTGTATGACATGGTCTATCATATTATTTAAAGAACACACTAAAGAATGGTGACACCTGTCTGGCAGCAGAAAATTTACTTGTGGCATGAATCACCATATTCACAGAACCAGAGTGTCATGAATAGTCTCTGGCAACCAGGACACCAGTATGATTTCCCCCTATGCAAATGATACAGTTTACATTAAGAGCTGCGAGTAAATAACAGATTTAATTTGTTTTTATGATATATAATGATTTAAATAAAGAATGTCCTATTTCCTGTATTTTCTTTCTCACCTCATTTGTCCAGATATTAGCATTTTATAAATTAGTCAACAGTTCAGGAAGAACATCTAAATAAAATGAAATGGGAGAGAGGATATATTCCAGTTGTTCATGTTATGCAAGTCATTGAAAAGTGTTCACTTTTGCTGGGGTATTGAAAAGTCTGACAATATTCCACTGTGGTCATATAATCAGTGTGTCTACAGAGAAAACAAGATGTTTTTCTCCCAAGTTCGTGCTTAATTGATGTTTGTTGTTGCTATCTAAATCCTACTAGCATGTAATCAGTGTTTAGAAGCCACATATTTTTGTTTCCATTTGAACACACACTGCCTCCTATATAACAGGTTCAATAAAACAAAATTAATAGTACAGTCTTCACCAAATTATAATGAGGACTCACACCCTGTTTGAAAATGATACACTGATTACTTACACCTTTTACACCAGCTGCATCTGCATCTTTATGAACACTCCAATAAGATCAATGGAATACTAGAACACGTCTGATACCTTTCAGTGCGTAAGAACTTATATTTCATGAATGCAGAATCAGAATTACCAATAGCATTGAAACTACTGATGTTCAACCTTCCACTCAGAAAGTAAAACCAGTGTAGTACTGATATAAATGAAATAGCAAGGAGTGCAAATTGTGCAATAGAGTCTGTGCAGGTGCAAGATTCCACTAAAGCAAACCACGAAGAAAGGCTTTAGATACCTTTGTAAAATGACTATCTAGTGAACTTTCACAGTAGAAGCAGCAAAGAGAAAATATACTTGAGGGAAATAAAAAAAAAATAAAAAAGCTGGATTTGCACTTAAATCCCAGGGGGAAAAAAAAAAAAAAAAAAAAAAAAAAAAAAAAAAACGGGAGGAGAGAGACATCATATTTCTTTAAAAATATACTCAATTTCTAATATAACACCAGATACTTCATTTTCTGTTTTAGGACAAGAACACAAACCCATGCTGCCTCCAACAAGGACAAGCCTCAGCTACTAAAACATAGTATGATATTTCTCCCTGTTTTCTTGGGTTATTTCTTAGGCTTGTCCTTGTGTTTTTTAAAGACTGCATATAGTTTCTGCTGAGCCTCCAGCCTGTTAAGTTAATTCCAGGCAACAGACATTAATGGAAACAGTAGTAAGGACTCAAGACTCTTGCTTCGAGACAGTACCTTCAAACACCAAGTCACTCCACACTTGCAGATTTGTTTGACAGACGAGAACATAAAAAGGCAGAATAGTAGCACTTCTGTATCTTTAGTATCATTGCCCCCCTTTTCCTACAGGTTCAGCTGAATCTAGTACCCAACCTGTTGACTGACTGAATGCTCACCTAAGTTCTGATATGCCACATCAGTTACATTTTAAAACATTTAAGGGAATTAAAGACTTGTGGAAAACAAAGCTGTGGATTTGTTAATGTATATTAATAACATACTCTTATATTACAAAAGAGATCAAAATTTAAAAGAGAGGGGAAAAACCTTTAAAAATTTAAATATGAAAACTTTTTCAAACCACAAATCGTTAACACATGTAGACTTGAAAGTTATACCTTCATTTACACTTTCAACACAATATTTGCCAGCTAGTTCTTCCTTCATTTTTTTAATATGACCCAAGTCGAGAGTTGTATGTTTTCCTAGTTAGCTGTCTCACCAACACCTACAGCAGAATTCAACTGGCAGGCATGTGCAGAAGAAACGGATTTTTTTTTTTTTTACCGACTACTATAAAATGTAAATGTGTGAATGCTGAAGCTGCACACACAAACATCTTAGCATGTTTATTATATAGCTGTAGCAGATAAATTACAATGGAAAATTAACTTTAAGCACTGACGGCAGTATTATCTAAATATAAAAGTCTAGAGGGAAAAAAGCATTGTAAAGCATAAACCAAATTCTTAATGCAAGCACATGTTCTCTTCTTTGATATCAGAATTAAAATGATAGCAGGAAAAAAAATTAAGGGTTACTGTTGATTTACTAGCTCTTAGTCCTACTGTAAGAAATGGAACAAATCCAGTACTACTAGTGCAAAATTTTAGCTTTCTGACCTATGGCAAATGCTTCTTTTGCTGCATTTAGGGGCACTTCATCTAGAGAATAATGTGTGTCCAGGATACCTTTCCTCTCCAAAGCACTGGTATGGTTCTGCCTTCCAGTTTCTTTTTAGTTTTTCCACTCTCCAGATACTGAATTGAGTCCCCTATTGAAGTATCAGTTCAATAATGACCAAGTAACACATTTACATACTTTTCTTATCATTGTACCAAGGATCAAGATAAAGTTTGTATTCATGACCGTATTTGCTACCTGTAACATCTCGTCCAGCCACCTTCCTCCCAAACTGAAGCAGCTATTCTACCTTAATTATCATATATGCATCCTTAAGACCTCTATGCACACAGAAACACAGGAAAGTCTCTCAGAGTCACTGTTGTTGACCAGTAACACATTCTGAAACCCCAGCAGCATGCTAAAGGCCTCCAGGAGCTGCAGCTAGGGCAGGCACCGTCACCCCCCGGCCGCCGGCGCAGCCCCTCCCGCCGCACCCCGGCCTCGCGGCGACACCCTTCGGGAGGCCTCGAGCCACCGCCTGCGCCCTCCCCCCGGGCTGCCGGGGGCACCTCCTGACCCAGCCGGGCAAGACAGCGACCGCCTGAAAGCCTGCTCGTTTTTTCCCCACTCTCTCTCTTAGTCGAACTACTTCTAACCACAAACTTGCCATTTTAGATTGCAGCTAAAGAATTAATAAGAATTCATGTTTTGAAAGAGTTTTCTGTGAGAACCTCATTGAATACAAAGTTCTTTGCTAGTAAGTACTCTATGCCCTGAATACATTATTAACTGGGTTTTCCTCCCCTTTGCAAGACAACGGCCTCATTTTATACTTTGCATTTTCTAATAAAAGCCATTATTTTTTTTCATACTTTCAGAAAGCCTAACTGACCTCAGTACTTCAAGGATTTTATTAAAATCAGTACTAGAATTAAGTTTACATTTCAGAATGGCAGAAAGCCAGCAAACTAAAATATTATAATTCTTTCTTAGTTTTGAGTCTATTTTAAATGAACACTTTCTACTTCTTCCACAGCTTCTCATTTTCAAGTCCTATCAGCAGTGTTTCACACCAAGATAAGAAAAGAAAAAGAAATGAATGCGGCTGAAGTATACATCTGCGTTACCAGATTCTGCAAATTAAAGAAGGTTAAAGTTCAAATGAATGACAGTTTATTAAAAATGCCCTGGAGCATTCTTAATTCCAGATTGGATTCGGCTCAGCACAACTCATGCTAACATAATACTGTTCCAGTTTGTGGGAATAAGGAGGGGGAGGGACAATTGCATGTTTTCTTCAGTTCAAGTATAATATATTTCTGCAGGATGACAAAGAGGTGGCAACTTTCCAGCAATCAAGGTTAATAGTATTACCATCTTTAAAGGGTTGGCACTTCATTTTAGCAACGATATTAGTGATAAATACAATAGGTTTGGATTTCCCTGACTTTTTCAAGCATCAGTAGCTATACAGAAACTCCATACCTACTCTAATTTAAAACCTAATCTTGTGTTAGCAGACACAGATCATTTAAGAATTTTACATAGTAAAATAAAATAAGTAAATCCTACTATTTACTTACAGATTCTTCACTTTAATACAAGAATATTCACTTTAATACAAGAATATTAACCATTACAGATAGTAATAAAAAAAAAAA
Source organism: Oceanodroma leucorhoa (assembly GCA_030449065.1). Taxonomy (NCBI): domain Eukaryota; kingdom Metazoa; phylum Chordata; class Aves; order Procellariiformes; genus Oceanodroma; species Oceanodroma leucorhoa. The sequence continues at coordinate 1,657,622 of JASVER010000095.1, forward strand.
AGGTTTAACAAAATATGACATTCATCTAGTACAGGTTTATGTGAGCTGCATTTTTATAGTAAGAAGTCAGTCAGTGTAAAAATCCATCCAGTTGTTTTCAAAGGTGCTTTCTTTTTTTCCATTTGCTAAGGAAATGCTTTTTTGGGTTTTTTTGCCTTTTTTTGCCAAGTTATACACTATATAAATTTCCGTTATCTCCAGTTCTGTGAAGATTAATTTAATAATTGGGTTTTTCCCCATGATTAAGCATGAGATTGCAAAAAAGGAAAGACTATATTCCTTAAAGTTTCTCTTTGTGGCTTTCCTACAAGTTTATTCTATCACTGGACTAAAAGAACATAGATAACACATTCACAGAGATGAGGGAAAGCAGATAAAAACCTGGATTTGTACACACAAATATCCACTTACCAGCTCTTCTGACTCACAGGCTGGAGACTTCAGCTTTTTACACTAATGGATTGCCTATGCTTTGCATAGTGAAGGATGAGTGCCAGGCATCCCAGGATCCTGTACCAGCGGCTGCTGGCCACGCAGAGAACCGCTCTATCTCATGACTAATTCAATTACACATCAACAGGAGGTCCAACACCAGTCATGTGGACCTACTGCTCTTAAAATCGCCAACACTGTCCTGCAACATGGTTTGTAAATACCTTGTTTCTTTCTGTTTCTAATTGGAATTCCTCCAGTGTACTACTGCCTAAACAGTTTCATTACAAAAGTGTTTTTCACAAAAGCAAACAGACGCAGCAAAGTGTCATACTGAGCTTTGCAAGACATGGAAATAAACTCTTTGTCACCCTCCCCTCCACTCTCTTCCCATCCCATTTGTCATCCATAGCCAAATTCCTCACCTCTGACTTCTTCCATCACAGCTTTTAAACCCAGGAAACAGGGCTAACAAAAACAGTATAGTTATGGAGGCTGATGTTCCTCAACCTGTCCAAACGAAGAAATTGGACACATGTTGTCTCTCACAATTTTGGATATTGACAGAGAAGAAAAAAGTAACCATACTCCAGAATGTCTATAAGCTTTAAAATAAACATTGTAAGTGAAGGATTTGACAGAAAATTGAGTAGAACGTTTATAAAATCCAGGTTAATAGTTCATTTTCAACTTCGGGTTGTTTTTTTTTTTTAAATCATAATAGACTAGTCAAGTAGGGCCCAATGATATCAACCAGCAATGCAGCGGTAGTATAGCGCAAATTACCAGGAGCACTGAAATAGCAATCCTCATGAAATGACTTGCCATCTCCATAGGAACACAACAGCTCAATTATCAAATGCTGCAGAATTTGAAATCAGAAACCTTATTGAGATTACTTTATTACATAACGCAGGACTTAAAATATTTTAATTCTTTTGCTAAGTGCTATGTTAATAATACATGAGGTTTAGTTTTCTTCAGACAAAGAAGAGCGACAGTATACATATAGCACATATTTCCCATCTAGACTTGTAGGGACCACAGTCAGGGAGAGGAGGTACTTTAGTTTCCTTAGTATTTCCTTGCTGGCTGTCCCATGGTGGCTACCAATCATGTTAATTTATATTAGCATGGTGTTATGAAAGAGACATATGTCCATCTCTAGATAAAAACATTCTAGAATTTAGCAGATTCCCACAGATTAAAAGAAATATATATCCTAAGTGGAAGGATTAATAATGTAGCAGTCTTTATTATGTTAATTTAAGATTTTGCAAGACAGTTCTGGGAACTGTATTAAAATTATTAACTTTCTTGATACTGGCAGTTAGAACTTCAATCATCTTTTATTCTAAACCTCAGCAATTCAATAAAATATAGGACCACAACAATATAATTCTTGGATTCATTATCCGGTCTTCCAATTAATATAGTGATTTCACTTGTAATTGAAAACCATAATTAAATAATTTTGGAATATATTGGTAATAATCAGTTAAATAGAATAATAACCAGTTTAAAAAGCCAAACCAAAACAACAACCAAAAGCAACAACAAAACCAGGGTTTTTTAGATATCTATATACAGTTTCAGTTAAACAAAATGAAAATGATTGTATAAATAGTGTTAACCTTTGTGCTCTAGGGTCATGTTTCTAAACAGATGAAAACAAAAACTATTCTCAAGTGCAAACAAAAATGATGCTTCCACTGCAGTCCCAGGAATACTGTCATCTACTTAAACACTTCATCTTGTGAAAGACAACTGGCCTCCAGTTACAGTATTCTCAATTAGTTTCAACTATAAAACGCTGTATGACAACCCAGTGTCAAAATGTGAATGTGACCTCCTGCAAAACTGAAAAGGATGGGCAAGATGGCAGATGCAGCTGGAATGTTTTACCCCAAATAAAAGCTCTTTCATTAGCAGCAAAGTACAGTTATATGATGGAGTAATTAATATCAAATTCTGATTTTGCAATGCTATATAAATTAGAAACAAAAATACTTCAGACCACGTCAATAGAGATACAGTATTCAAAGTGTTGCAAGAATCAGCCAACAAATGTTCTTTGTCCAAAGTAAACTTCACACTGACAAGGCCTAACTCACTGTTGGCCTCATTCAACTCTAGAAGTCATCCAGACATGCACTGCAATGGAAACACCTGAGCAATTGTGCAATTCCACTTCTTACAAAAAAAAGTAGCATCTTTTAAATTTTTTTCATTTAGTTTAAAATGAATTATTTCATTGTCATATCCTATTAGTTTTTTCTCCTTTTCCAGTGAGCTTCATTTGAGCAAGTCTGTGTTTGCTTTAAATGGCCGGTGGCCTCATTTCTGCTCTAACTTACACTTGTTTGATACTGTGCAAACCTAATTAGAAGAGTAGCATTAAAGGTGTTTTATAGTTGTGCAAATCAAAGCAGATTTAAATATAATATATTGATAAATTACAGAGCTCAACCTAATGTTTTCAGAAGTATAAAAAAATATGTAATTGAATTAGCTATTGGACGTATGTTGATTTCAGTAGGACACTCAATTGTCCTACAGGATATTGTATCTGGAGGAGAACTCTTACAGACTGAAAACAATTACGCTGTGTGATTTCAGTGTTGAGTCTTTTTAGATAAACCATGCAAGTAGAGCAGAGCAACTCTTTAGCTGGTGTTAAAGTACAGCGCTGTCAGACTGGCCTCTCTGGTTAATGTCAATAGCACTGCGTATAAAAGGTGACTAAAGTGTGTACAAATGTTGATCTTTGGAGAAGGCATGCCTAGAATCATACACACATCTACTATTTCATCCACCAGGTCAGCTTCGGGGAGAGAGGGCAAATTGGGAGTTTTCTTGCCAAAAGTTGATTCTTAGCACACTTGCTAGGTTACACTGCACAAAGCTACTTCCCCACTGCTTTTAATCCATAATCCCAATATATTATTAAAGTTAGAAATGCTTCTCCCTTAGAACATTTTCAAAGGCAGCAGAGATTCACATCATATGTGTAAAGTCTTACTGCAAACAGGTAGTTTATGTATGTAAGAGTTTCTTCACACACTACAATGTGCTTACATATTGTAAAATAGCAAGTAAGATTTATTAAAGTGAAAACGTTATTGTATGAAAATACTTGGATAGTTTTACGTGAGAAATCTCAGAAAATATGGTTTCCTATCTAGTTTTGACACAAGCTAAATAATATTAATATGCAGCAAGATAAATAAAAAGATTCATGCAACTGGTAACAAGGTATAGCTTCTGCACCAAAGAAATTTGATACCATCTTTAGTACTGTGACTTTTAATATAGTGTTCACATGAGTACTGAATGCCCAGGGAAGCCGTATCTGCACTCTTCTCTTAATGCAGATAATCCTTCCCTGTTTACTTAATTGTATGGCATTTTTAATATAAAATTATTTATGCAATATTTTATTGGCTTGGCACACCTACAAAAGTCACAGTGGCATGGACATGCTACATGCTTAAAAACTAAAATTAATTCCTATTGTATATAATGCAATATCAGCTATATAAATAACCTTAAGAAAAGTTATGGTACGTCTGCACATTAAAGAGCCAATTTCTGGCTCCGGCACACCCATTCGCAGATCACTCGTATCAAGAAACATTTTAATACTTGGTATAGCAATTGGTAGTTAATCCTTACTCAAATTTACCCAGAGCCATGGGTGAAGTACAGGAGAACACATGGAGCCAGACTATGAACAGTTGACTAAGTTAATTGTTTCAGACATGGTACGAACATAAGCAACACAAGTTTAACAATATGGGCTCTGTCATAGGTCAAATAAGCTGCACTGAAGCCCTAAAAATAACGGTTATACATTTTGTGTCATTTCTGGTACTTTCTGGGGAAAAAAGGTTCCTTAGAAGGAAATCTTTCTTAGAAAAATAATAGTTAAAAACTGCTTTGGAGGGTCACTTCAGGAAGAGACCAGTCAATAGGAGCAGAACTGAAGTGCTTATGAGCCTGTCCAGGAGAGGATAGCCCATCGGACAGTCAGGGGAGGCCTGCACGGGACAACAAAATGTCTGACAACTGGACTCCATTGTTAACACATGATAAGCTAGGAATGATCATATGATGGAGCAAAAATACCAACTCAGAATTTGTCAGCAGCAATTCCTCCATGAAGGCAGTTCACAATCAGCATGTCAAATTTTCAGAGCGCTAAACAGAAATCTTGCTCAAATAGTAGCTCCTTGTTCATGAAGCTATCCCCACACCTATGACACAGTAATAGCTCACTGGATAAATCAGTCACAGATCACAGTGCCTCCCCCCAATCAACACGCTAGAGAGAAATTCCCTGTGGGAGGAAGAAGCAGTGCTGGAGGAGCAGGATGCTGAACTGAACTCCACAACACTCTCAGGAAACACTGCTTGTGCAAAAAGGGAGCCAGATGTGAGGGTGGTTGCACAGCCTGTTGCCTCTGAGAGCAGGGCTGCCGGCACTTAGCAGAATCCGAGAAGGCAGTAACAGAGCCCACAGATGCCTCCACAATGCTGCAGGCACACTAGCTCAGGAGGAAACTATGCAGCAACTAAACAGATCCTTACATATAATTGCACAGACAGCATGCAATGCTGCAGAGCAAAGCTGCAAAGTAACAGAATGTGCAGAATTACGCACACACAGAGTATGCAGAAAAAAAACTCGGTAGAAATGGCTTGCTATGATTACAGAGATGGGAGAAGAAAATCGGGGGGGGGGAGAACACTGACAAGGGCAAGAAGATAACCCAAGAAATACTGTCCTCCTGAAACTGCAAAATTTTCCTCAATCACTATCTAAAGGAAGGAAGAGGAAGTAAAGAGCCTTTATAACAATGGTTTTACTCCAGGTACTTCTGAAAAAATCATCTCCATCTCTTTGTGAAATACAGCAGCAGTTAACAATGAATAAAAACATTATTGGGAAAAACAAAGATGCTGAATTACAGAACTTGCTCTTCTCCAAGCAACAAAATCACATTGTCTGACTATCACTGAACCAAAACAAGGTTTAGTGAGGATGCCCAGATGAAGAAAAAGAGCTGTCACTTAAACTATCGCATCACCTACAACAAAACCAAAGATTTCAATTCTGTCACATCAGTTTGTGAGAATTTAGCTCAAGTATAAAAATGCAAATACTGTAACTCAAAGTTCCAGCACCTAGACTTTTTGTTTGTCTCCCCTCATGCAGTTAATGATATACCAACCAAATATGTATTTCTACTGAGTGATAGATTTTGTTTCACTAGACTKAAAAAGTGGAGGCAAAGATGATCATATTTACATCCCTACTCACCTTACCACTATACTATTCCAGAATACTTATATTATCCCAACATCTACCAGGTACAAGAAATAATAGAAAAAGGCAACAGAAAATGGTGCTTAGCTCTCTGTTCTATGAATTCAGTTGCTTCTTCCCTCTCATAACTGTCCACGAGTACTCCCCTGACTATGATGCTCTGCAATTCAATTTTCTATGTCCATTCTAGTCCCTTTTGGCTTCTGATAGAATAAATATCATAGAGCTGCCTCTTTACCAATCTCCCAGAATTTGCTGAACCAACTCTCCCTCTTCCACTTCATCTTCCCAACCCGATGATCTAGGTCATATTGGAACATTTCTCCATATTATTCTTGGAGTGCTTCAGGTCCAAATTCTGCTCAGTAGTCACTTAACTAAATGCTTTTGCCTTTTATCTTCTCAGCCCAAAGATGTGACAGTTGAAATATTCTAACAGATCTTCCCTACAGAAGTTAATTGATTTCCCAACTATTACCAAGTAGTTATTGCTCAGCTTTATGTGGGTTATATGCCCAACAACTGGGGTAAGGCAGCTTTTCTCATTTAGTGATTACAAGCAGTTTTTGCCATCTGCTAGAATAAATATTGAAGAACAGCAGCTGTCAACATTTAGATAGAGCTTTCATGCTTCCTAAATTGCACTTCACATTACATTACAACAGCAATCCTTATGAAAGGCAGCCTCATTAGATGCAGGAATTCTATTTACAGGTAGTATGAAGAAAGTTTCTGTATAGATAAAGTAATAATAAGTTTATAACAAGAAAACTAAGAGAAACTGTACTATAAAGCCTTGGCCTGAACTGGGCAACCATAATAATTGCTCTATGGAATTTACTAAAGATTTTACTATTGTAACTGTTCCTGTATGAACATTATTTAGATACCAAAGCAATGGGTCCTCATATAAAAGTCTAAGTTTTATACAGCTATAAATACTTTTTTAGGCAGCGTTTGATGAGAACAATAATATTTCTCACCAGATGAAAAAAGGAAGAGTAGTAACAGAATCTTTAACTAACATAAGGTGCCTTTTATTCCTCGACTAAAAGTTTGTTTTCCTTCTTAGTCTCTCAAGCCGCTTCCCATATGAGGCAAAATGCAGGAGAGTATAAACAGAAAACATGCAGATCTACAAGTTGATATTATTCACTCTATTTCCAGGCAAAATATATCGGAATTAAGACAAGCTAAGTGACAGGACTTACAAAACTTACAGCTGGGAGGCTTAAACTGGCCTTCATGAGAACTGTATTTTGGATCTGCTTGACCCTTCATGTAAACTAACACCCTTGCAACTGTTCATATTCTGTATAATAGTTCTCATCAGGACATATCTTTTATTATTCTTGAGTCCATCTCGTCCAAAGACAGGTTTGGTTTCAGAGGATACAGATGACTATGTCCACATCAAGTGGTACATTTGAATTAATTTTTAAGATCTAGAGTTCCTATCCAAGAAACACATAACCCCACAAGTGAGGATACATTAAAACTATATGAGAGTGCATTACAAACATACATATTTACACAGCATGTTATAAATTAATGCTTTCTTTCTTTCTCAACTTTGTACAGGCTTTTCTCCCACAGATAAACTTTATTATGGAAGTTTCTGCTACGCCCAGCAGTTAAGTCCTTTAAAGAATCAAATTTCTATTTTACTTGTGCAGGTAAAGCTTATGAAACAAACAAACAAACAAAAAATTCTTAGATTTATCATGTATTAAGTAAGCAGTTATGTACTATGAATTAAGTAGGCAGTTTTTTAAGGCAGAAGAGCATTTCCAACCAGTTCAGCATGCTTGATACAGAAACATGACTCTTTAATGCTTAAATTACATATATACTGTTTCAGATGGGCTATTCAGTCTTTCAAATTAGCTCCAGTACATGATACAGTAAATGAAATTTGTTGAGCATCTGATCTGTATTATGAGCAAAATCCTCAACATCGTATTGATGTGTTTTAAGAGATCTCACCTCCAAAATGTTCAGCAAAGAAAAACTTATTCTTTCATCCACAGCCTAACGAAAATAGTAACACCTACAATATAACTGTGCGCTCACAACAATGTCATAGTTAGAAAACTGCCTACAGTGGCTGAAACTGTGACTCCTGTGTTAAGCACACAGGACTCTAAGATACAGGTTATATAGTTATTTAATTATTTTATTCTTCATATTTCCAGTCAGATGCAAATATTATTTGAAATGTTTGGAAATGAGGATAGTCTAAATATAATATACTTCTAGTGGAAATAACATTTGCTCCATTTAGACCTCAGGCACTGCTGATGGCAGAACAAGATTGGAATGTGCAGATAATTATCTTTGAGGCTAGTCAACAGCTCAAAGTCCCTCATAACATCACCTTTAAGATCAAGCCAAGACATTCCAGTCTGAATCAACGTTTATTTATTAAAGGATTTAGCACTTTTAGATCCAATATTGCCTGGAAGACCACCAATTTCCATTCCCAAATATGTAATTTCTCCAGTTTCTTGGTGCATACATAAGACCTTCAAAATCACTCCAGTGGCCACACACATATGCACATAAATGACATCTAAATTCCTTCCCCTCTCTAAGATGAATTCCACAGGAAACGCCTCGACAAAGCAAAATCTCCACAGAGATTGTAGGAGATTTCAATAATTCTCATTCATTTAGGCAATGCAGCTTAGACAATTGCAGGCATTTTTTATTGAACGTTGGATTTTTCTTGATCTTGATTGGTATAAGGGATACTGAGAAGAACAGTGTTTCAAGGCTAGTAAGAAAATAAAATGAAATGAAATGAAATGAAATGAAATGAAATGAAATGAAATGAAATGAAATCATTGGTATACAAAATCATCATATCCGTCCATTTTCCTTGGGCTAACAAAGACAAAAAGACACAAAAATTAGACAACAGTGGTAAGCAAATACATATAAGGTGTGCTTTGAATATTTTCTTATCTAGGAAGAGAGCTGGGCACATATAACTTAAGCATTTACTTTTTTTCCTTTTAAGAAACACTGTTTACAATGTGTAAATAAAATTATTATTCAAAATTAGAGCTCAACAATTCTCCTGTTGTAAGTTGGGTTTTTCATTCTGGGGTCTTTTTTGTGCTGGTGCCACTTATCTAAAATCTGCTATTCATGACAAGATCAAGAGTAATGGCTTATAATACAACATCTGTTCAGTAAATTCATGTGATAGTGTAATATTAAAGAGACTTTCTATAAATGATCAAAAAAGAAATAYAGCCTTTCTACATAAATGGATTTGGTCAACAAAAAACCTAAATACTCACAGTATGATCCTGGTTATCCAAACTTCCCTGCTGTATTTGTCTTCCTGTCTGACAGTGACTCCTCATGATACAAACTCTGAGTCTCCCAGAAAAATTTAGTGTCATACATTAGTGTTTGAATAACTGGTATCCTACTCTATTGCATTATGAATATAGTTTAATCTGAGATGTATCTCATGATACTTCATGTAATGTTATACAACATTCCACCTCAAGAGGAGGGAAGATTAGCCATTACAAAAGAGTAACCCTCATTGCTATAAATACACCGTAACATATGATAATAAAAATAACAACAAATATTAACTTACTATGCAGTTGTAATACTACAACTACAACTTTTAAAGAAGTTTTTAAAAAAAAAGAGAAAAGAGCATCTACTTTTCCAAGACAGTATCTGTAGTATGTCTCTAGTTTACTTTAGTTGAGTTAGTAGTTAAGCTGCCAAAAAGAGGCCCAGAAGATAAAAGATTTCCCAAATCAAATAACATAAGTTTCCTGGATATAGGAAAGAAGATTCAAGCTCCTTATCTTAAATGACAGAAACCTTTCCCCCTGCCCTCCCACCTTCTCCAAATAGGGTTTCAAAGAGAACAAAGAAAAGCCAATTATATTCTGTCAGGAGGATATATTCTGCTCCCACGTACTGCTCCACGTACTTCAGCAGGGTAGAAGCAGTACAGATAGCAATCCACTATTATTTTTACCCAGAGTTGCATTTATAAACTAAAACCATTTTAATATTCCCAGCACAAGCTTATGGTTAAAAGCCCACATGGTCCCATACACACTGTAATACCTAAAATGAGAGTCTTGAAAAAACAAAGAACTGAACCAAAGCTAAGAGCATTGCTGTCTTTACCAGAGAAGTCAACTCAGAAATAAACACAACTGTTCATGAGAAAGATATTAGAAGCAGTAAATTTTCTAGTGATGAGTGGTTTTAGGTGTATAATTTATGTGTGCAAACACTCATTGGTGGTATGACCAGAAACACAGATATCATGGAATGAAAAGGAGAAAAAATAGGGGAAAGTAGAAGATGTGGATATATGCTCTACTAGGCTGATAAATAAAACTAGCAAACTTCTGTGAAAGACTAGATTGTGACATATTTTCACAAAAGCAAAACCAAAAACAAACGTTGTTGACTCAAGAATGAACGTTGGCAGGAAGCTGCCATTAGGTCTTCTATAGTTTACACTATATTTTTTTCTTCCAGACGCTGCCAGTGGGAGGTTTTATAGCATAATGATATACTGAGAAACTTATGACAAGCATGTCCAAACAAAGTAAAACATATTTTTCACAAAACAGTAAACTCTGATAGCTTTAAATCCATGGAGCCAGAGGTAGCCTGAAGACTAATTATAGCAGAATTGTTAACTTGTAGAACCTGTTTCAGGTATTAAAGTATTCTTGACTTTTTTCCAGAAAATATTGTTATAGCAGGAAGTTACTTCTAAAAAACRGAGGTTGAAATAGGAAAGGTGCTATTCATACAAAAATGCTGAATAGTAATATGTTTAACAGCTTGATGACAGCAAAAATAGACAAATATCATAACTGGCATTAATTAAAAAATGCATCTGGCATAGTAAACAGAATTTTAAAGGATTGAGTAGGTGTAAAACTTGCATAGTTTTTTACTCCTAGGAGCTGTCTTTTCTAAGTCATACTTAGCGTTTGTTAGCAAAATAGTATGTGAGGGTGTATGTAAGTTTGAGTATATTTAAACGTGTTGTGTAAACGGAGATCATGACAGTCACCCGTGCAGTCACTTCTGTAACTTTTATTGTATAACCACATGACTAATTCCCAAAGTACCAAAACCCTCTAAGAATACATAAAATCCTTTTCACCTATTAAAACAAGTTTATCTGAGCCTGTATAGAATAAAAAGATTGCTGAAGAAAAACCAAAAATACGTTAAAAATAATATGGGTGTGAAAGATAAAATTTTAAATTATTGGCAACAGAAATTTTTCTAATCCTTTTCTTCCTGTAAAAACACAATCTTGACCCAAGAACAATTTCTCATCTGAGTTAGGCAAAAAGGCCAAATCAATATCTTATGATTCTGCTGACACTTTCAGATAGAGAAGATGAAGTACGCAACATTTCTCTGGATATACAATTCAGTCCCAAGTCTATGCCAKAGACTGATATTAACCACCACCTGAGCACTGGTGTGTGACAAGAAGTGCTGACTATGCGCATTATGATGATTTTCCTCCTTTCCTCCTAATATAAGGACTTAATATTTCTTTAATTCTAATAATCCCTAAGAGGGGATTAAATAGGGCATAGTAACCAAGTTGTGACTTTCCCAATAGAGAGAGAGATGCAATTGAATTCTCAGCAGTGTCTTGGGAGGACAAAGATAATCTCCTAGMATCTTTACATGGCACATCTACTTACAAGTAGGAATTTAATTGTTTGTTCATCTTCTTCCATGATCCCATCTAAGGAAATAATGAACAGGTTCAGCCTTACCCAGACACAACARATCCCCTCTGTCTTCCACCTGGTGCGTATTTGCTCTCAGAAATAAAAAGGCTAACAAGCAGCTAGGATATCGGACAGACTAATAAACTAAATACGACAGCTGTAAAAGACTACCAGGATCAGAGATTATTTGAGCAATTTAACTATATATTTCAGCTACTCCTTTCACACATAGTTCTAACTGTACTGATGGCATAACACTTGCATTCCACKTGTATCATTCAGAGTTTAGTCCGTAAATTCTCAGAAGTCATTTTTCTGTTGTTACTGAAGTATTTCTTTAAATACATATTGACTAATCTATGGTTTCATACATCAAGTAGACTATTTTTCATATACAGACTTAAATCTGGCTTTAAAAACTGTACGATGAATTGTAAAAACAGTTTAAAGTTATGATTGGCTGATAAAGTGAAACTCTACTCCATTTCACTTGGATTAGCGTGCAGCTGCAAGATATAAATTCTGTGTGAGAAACAGTACATTTTTTTAATGCTCTTTGAATTATCATGTTTTTGCAAAATGAAAGACAACTGGTTTCATATGCAGGTAAGAAATATTGGCATAAGGAATGTTATTTGATTTTAACTGAGTCATGTTGCCAGAATGCATGAAACAGCTGCATGAGCTGAGTATCTGCCTGAGGCTACAACTATATTTCCCTCATCCTTTACCACCTGTCAGTGCTAAAGTTACTGGATGCTGGTAGATATCAAACCCCACTGGAATCTTTAACTATCATAATTACAAAATGCATTCTCTCCTATCCTATTGATTTTAATGTCCAAGCATTTTGTACTAGATGAGACAGCATTATGCCTTTCATTTACAAACTTTTAAAATAATGTCATAAACAAACATATACAAACAAAATGACTAAAGGTATACTGAAAGAGTGAGGCTAAGTCTATTAAGCTTACTCTCTTTGACACATCTGTAAATTTATTAAATGATTATGCCAAGGCTGATGCTCTTTTACATCACTCTTTACTTAAGGGTAGCACTGATCAAATAGCTAGTACAATTAGCACTAAGGGGGGGGAAAGGAAACATCTCACTGTTGGGGGGAAAAAAACAAGAAGCAACAGAATACTAGGATGTTTTAATATTAGCTAGATATAGTGAGTTTTGTCCTAGGAATAAAAATGGCTGATAAAATCTCAGTGCTGTTGAAAACAAARTGGTTTTGAGAACTCTTGGGGAACAGTTGTGATACCAAAAAACTAGGGAATGACAAATATAATTTTGATCTTAACAGAAAAAAGGAAGACTGGGGAATTACAGATAAGTCAGTTTTGATTCTGAGACTTACTGGAACAAGAAGTCTACTTCAGACTATTTGTAAACACCTAGAAGAATCAATATGGACTTCCCAAGAAGTTATGTCAAACGAATCAGATTTTTTCGTATGAGAATAATTGGCTTTGTTGAAGGACACGAGTAGCAGTCATATTTGGTATCAAATCTCAAGATACTGACATAAGCAAGCTAAAGAAAAATATGATCCAAACGAAAGTAACATAACACGGATGCCAAACTAGTTCGGAAACTGTAGCGAGTCACCAACAATTCACTGTTAAAGTAGAAGGATGTTTAAAAAATGGGATTTTGCAGGGCCATTGATATTCGATTCTTTTATTAATAACCCCAAATACTAAGACTACAAATTTGCAGATGGACTAGTATGAAAAACAAAAAAGTAACTTTAAGACATCTTGCCAAACCTRAGAACTGAACTGGAAAAAAAATTATTATATGTAATAAGGAGAAAAGCAAGGTCATACACTTCAGCAGAATTAATCAACTCCACAAATCCAGGAAGAGAAGTAACTGATTAAGAAGTTGTCTTTTTCTACTAAAGAAAAGGACCAAGACACTAAGGTGACAAGTCAACAGTGCCATGTTGTTGCAAAAAACACACTATGGAAAGATGTATATATAGTAGTAATCCTTCTGTTTTCCTTGGCGCTGGGAAGAACTCAGCAGGAGACCTGGATCCAATTTTATCCACTCAAAGATGTGAACAAACTGGAGAGACTACAAAGAAAAGCAACAAGGACAATAAGAAAACTAGAAAACATAACCTCTATAGTAAGATTGAAAGAATTAGGGTCTATCAACTTCAAGAAGAGAAACTAAGGAACGTGATATGCATTTTCAGATACAGGCCATCATAAAGGAGGAGGAAAAAAAAMCAGTTCACTATGTCCAATGTGGATAACACAAGAAATAACTGCCTGAAATTACAGAAGAGACTAAGTTAAGATATTAGAGAAATCTTTTAGTACCTGTGGACAATGAATCATGAACAAGGTTATTACAAAGGTCACCAAGAACAAGCCAGACAAACTTATCTCAGAAATAACAGTGGTATAATTGATACTTAGTACTATGGATGCACTAGAAGATACCTTCAACATCCCTTCCAGCCTTGTTTCTCTATGACATTTTAATTTAAAATATATGTAAAACCTGTTTATCTTATTTTCTAGCATAAAATGCACAAAAGTATTGCTAGATAAAACATTCCAGACCTGCCAAAAATAATTTGAAAAGAACCTACTCTCCCAGTTAAGAAAGACAAAAAACTTAAAACTATCCGCAATGAGAAAAGGCAGACTTTCAAGCAGGACTTTTCAGCTGGGAAAATGCACTATTGAAAAAGAAGCAAGAGACCATAAATGCTATGGAGAAGGTGAACAGGGAACTATTGTTCACTATTTCTCACAGCTGAAGAACTATGGGCACCTAAGGACATTACTGGGCAACAGGCTTAAAAAACATATAAAAGGAAAAACTCTTAATATGACATTTTAAGGTGTACAGCTCAAGGATGTGGGGTAACTCTCAGCCCCAAAATGAGTGCCAAAAAGTTTTAAATACTTATGGATTATAAGTTCAATGGCTTCTAAACATAAATATATATGCTCTTTCCAGCTCAAAAGGTCCCTAAAGCCACCAACTGGTAGAACCTGAGACAGTATACTGAGGTAAAAACACTATGCCTATCCTTATTTTTTCATGCACTAATTCTTGTATTATTCAAGTTTTTTTCTGCTGACCGGGACAAAAAAATCAAGTAGATGTATCTCTTATCTGATCCAGTGTGTCAGTTCTTATGTTGCAAAGATTAACACATTTTAGTTGCATGAAAGAAGGAAAGGAATGATGTCAAGGCTGATGCTTCCTTCTTTGAAAATGCTGCTGCCACCAACTCATTCTCAATTCACCAGGAAGGCATTATTATTATAATAATACCCACAGAGGGTAGCTGTGATGCAGAATTACAGAACTAGTTCCCAAGCTGCAGGGAACAATCACAAAAGCTGCAGACATGTTAATTAAAGTTACTGATGTGCATGGCTCGCAGCCTAATATTTATTCTGAGGAAATATCTAAAAACCATCCAGGTATGTCACACAGGTTACACTAAGTCAGCCTCAGAGCATTAGTAATGTAATGTATAGCCTTACATGGAACCAGATTTCAAACCAAACCAAACCAAACCAAACCAAACCAAACCAAACAAAACAAAAAATCTCAGGGTGAAAAGTGCTTACAGAAATGCAGAAAGATTTATATCGGAAAGAAAATTTTCATTTTTTTTGCATTCTTTTGCATAGAGTGAAGAAACCACTCCTGGCAAGACCACTACGGTTCTTAATCAGCTAAGGATTCCAAAACAGAAAAAGAAATGTAAGTCAAATTGCTCTATGTTTCTACTTAAAATCAAGAAAGTCTATCAAAGAGTTAATGATAGTAACTACAATAAAAGTACTAAAAGYACTTCTCTGTTTCATGAAAATAAAATAAATATTTAGAAAAGGACAAAATATATTCTAAATTGAAAAGGACTCACAAGAATTATGGAGAGTAAAATGGTTAGTACTGAACACCAAAAGGCACAACAGGAGCCAGAAGTTTGTGATCTCCCCACTAAACCGAAGAAGAATGACATGTCTCCTACCCTACAGGAAAACTTTACTTCTCAGTGGCCAACTTTGTCTATAAATTAAGTTGTTTATAGAAATGTGTATTAGTTGCTTAAATACAGCTGTCAGTAGATAGATAAGAACTGACAGATACTCTTTGTCCTCTGGTATACAGTAATGTGGATAGAAGCACTCTACTGTAAATCACAATATGTTACACTAATGCATGCACATTTTTCCTCGACAACATTGGAATTTAAAATGCATATATACCATATCATTACATTCATAATTACTTACACATAATTACAGTCTAATAATCATAAGAAAATCTCAGGAAACCGTTTGTCTCCAAAGACACCATWCCACAGTTCAGATGGCTCACGAAACAAAGTCACTGGAGCTGCCATTTTGGATTCTTTCCTTGGAAAGTAAGACACCAGCTGGCTCRATTACGGGCCTTGATGTCTAGACTTTATTCTGGGCTTTTACAAGCAGTGATAACATCATGAAACTGTTTTCATGTTCAGGATATGCTGTTGTAGCATGGGGGTGGGGGAGAAACAGAGAATATCATACAAATTATTCTCCAGGTACAAAAGTTTAAGGCTTTTGTTCAGATTTAAAAGTAAAAAAAAAAAATAAAAATTAAAAAGCTCTATAAAAAAATCAATGTCTTTCACAGACTCTTACAAAGATCCAAGCATAATATTTTTAGCTTTTTCCTGCAGTCCCAGATATTCTAAAATATTCTCATATGTATTTCTATAGTGTTTTAAAAAGTACAGAACTAACTGGTGGTATGCAAAAGGCTGTAAACCAGCRGTCTCAAACTTACTACATTAATCTTCTACTATCTAAGCCCTAAGTAATTGAGCAATTGACTCTATATACCTGTGCAGCACATCTTCCTTACTTAAGTATTACTCATGCATTGAACAACTCTAAAAGTTCTGAGACATGGCAGTACCATGTGCATCCATTTTACTTTTGCAGCCCAAGAACATCATTCACTATGTATTCCAGTTCCTTTTCACATTTTCAGCTTCTGCCTGATAATTTCATTGCCTTCTCCAGTATCAATTTTATGATCCTGCAGAAAGAAATGGTTCATCTTTTCAGTCTTGGGGTCATTCTGGGAACCATTGTTCCCCTAAAYTCCATTAAAACATTAATTCTACCTTTCTTAAAGGCTATGAAAAAATTCTCAACAATTCCATTAGTGCCAATTCCACCCARATGTTAAGCCTACCATTCCTTCTAGATTTGTCAGTTAATGGCTGCTTGTTTTGTCACCAGATAATTTTTACTGTAAAGTTTTCTAGATATTAAAATATATTAATTTAATATTATTTCTGTTGTGCATAATTGAAGGGCCAATGAAATCAGTAAGATGTCCTTTTATTTTAATGGAATTATTTTAATGGGATCAGACTTAGCTCAGTTAAGCTTCAAGTCCAAATTCATGCTTGTTAAGAGCAGGAGATGCTTAGTTCTTCAGTTATGAGTTTCCTTGTTTGAGTTGGGGTTTTTTTATTGTCTTTAAACAGATACTTGTCAAGACTTATACCTGCCTATCTTTTTTATCCTAAGCCACATTTTGGCTGYATGTGAAATGAGTTTCCAGACTGTGGATCTTGAGCCACAGGTCTAGTGGAGAGGTCAAATAAAGTTCCCATGATAGGATTTCATTACACGACTGGTAACAGTGCTTTGCAGTAGGGATACAGCTGGGTAACCTGAATCCCTGGCTGGGAAGGAAAAGAACCAGCTAAAATTATGAGAATTGTTTATATGCCAGCTCCATGGCTAAAGCAGATTCATGACAGACCCCCCAGAGACAGAGTCATTTCCTATTCGGTAAACAATCCCAAGAGCCCATCTTCTACCTCCCTACTTTTGATTTTCTAAGGTGTAAGTCTTGTGGCTCCCATCCTTAAAATTTTTGGTCCACAGGTGGTAAGATTAAGGAATCCAGTCAGCTCTGGTATACGGTCTCACCCACCCTATAGACAAATGTCTATCTTTATCTCCTTTCTAACATAATATTGTACCTTTAACTAATAAGTACAATGAGAAAAAGGACAGCTTACACCCAATGTGCTTCATTGCCATCTCAACTGATGAGATCAGTTCATGATGTATGAAGCAGAAATCTTGATTCTTGATGGCATTCCTGATTCTTCTGCTCAGCTTCTATCTTTCTTAGCTAAGTACACTGCACAGAATTAAGTCCACTATCAAAAGCTGCAGATTTGTATTGGTKCCCTAACTAGTGCTTTCACAAATACACATTTTCATTGTTTATAGTAGGTATTTCTGTAAGTCAACAAATAATTAATTTTAAAAACCTGTATGTTGGTAGCCTGACATTTCATATAAACCCTGTGTATTTCTAATATTCCATATCTCTTCAGAAGCTTTTATCCCAGTTCCCCAAAGACTACAACATTTAGTATCTGACTCTTCTTTCCTACACAGTTTTCAGTGAGTACCCACACTGATGAAATGTCTATTTACTGGGCCAAACTATCAGAAATGTTAGTATAAGAGTGCAGAAACCTTTCACATGTTTATGAATCTACATAAAGACTTCACATGTCACACAACCTTCTCTCTGCTGCCTGTCCCTGGAGAAGAAGATGCTGAGAAGGACATAAAATAAGGGCAGAATATAATTTTTTTCCACATATTCTTCAGCATCAGTGTGACATGTCTAGAGAAAAACCTGTAGCATCTTTGTGGAAAGAGCTATACATTCCACATGTAACAAGCATTATCCAGCTGTACCCCTACTGCTTACGAATTCCACACAGATCTTTTGCTGAAAAACTAATCTTCACTTAGAAAATCTAAAGAGAGACATCAAAGGAAACATACTTCCAGCTTTTTTATTCTTAGTTGTAGCAGAAACCTACTGGGACCTGCCCCTCCCCACCCCCCACCCCCCCCAAAAAAGGAGGGGGGAAGTCTACACTAACCTACAGAGAGAGTTCAACCACAGAGATACATGTAGCATGAAAGAGTCTCTCTCCCTAATCTGTTTCAGCTATTGATTTACCATGGAAAGGGGACACAATAATAGAGCTGCATTCCAATGCACTCAGGATATACAGTCCTTGCTTTCAAAACAAGTAGCAAAAGAGAAATGAGGTTGGTTATGCAGTATTCAGAGTACAAAATCTATGTTTCTTCCCCCTCCCCTCAATTCCTGACTTAAACTTTTCAAGGAGCTTTGTTTTCTAGTTCCTCCTCTAGTATCCATGGGTTCCTATTGACATAGTTTACTGTGGTCACTGATTTTSCACCTTCTTTTTAACTAGTTTCAATTTTTGGAGTAAGATTAGACGAATTTTGTCATGTGAAAGTAAGCGAAGAAGAGGATACTAAATTTATAATTTTTAGATAAACACTTGACAGTTCAGCTGAGGATACTAAGTTATTCAAGTCTACAAAGCCAACATAAAAAATAAAACTTTCATGAAACTCGTATATAGTTGTGATACTGTCAGGACTGCAACTATTCTTTCAAGATAACATCTTCACGATACATACAATAAAATTCTGGAAAACTAAGTTTTCAAAATGAACCTTAAACTCAGCTCTTCTGAGCTGTAATATTTGCTTAAGGTTACATGTGAAGTTTTCAGAACTCTATAATTCAAAAATTGGCCGAACCTCTGCAAACTTCACACACCCGTGGTTTTTTTTTTTAGTAAATGACAACCTGAGTGTAACCAGGAAAATTTTTAGGCCAAAGGAAAGCTTAAAGCATGATCAGTTTTGTAACCTTATAAATGGGGCCACAAACATAACCCCTTAATAATGTGAAGAATAATATGGTTTTGATTTGACCATACAATGTAAGAAAAAATAATGGGAGAGGAATTTGATAGTCTTAACTTCACAAATCCCATATGGTATGTTTATCATTTACCATATGTATAGTGTCTGATGTGCATACAAAGACTATGGATTTGAGACGCTTTCTCAGACCGGCAGCTTGAACATATCGTATCCCGCAGTTTCATGAGATCCAAATGAGATGCAGAACATGCACCATTTATTGTACAGGCATGGCTGTCTCCATGGAAAGTGGTATTTACATTACCAGAATTTAAGAGATACTTGTTAATAAGTGGTAGAAAGAAGCCAAACTAYATCCCTTTCTTAAACTGTTCAGTGCTTTAGATGTCTTAATTATGTCATTTCATATTCTGAAACACACAAGGAAGGCCAAGTATCTAACACTATCACTTCCACCAAAGAGACAAAATAAAATATTTCCAAAATCGACATGAAGTCATCTCATCATTTCAGATGGTATCTACAACGTTTTTGTTCAAATTCTGCTATAATACAAAAATGAGACACAAAACCTTTGAGCTCTCATTTTTCATCTCCTTACRCACATACAGTAAAAAGACTTTTACTGGGTATAGAGACTCCTATCCATTAAGATTCAGAAATAGAAAAGCAGCTCTGGAAAAAAGTGTAAAGAAACAAAGAAAGGGGAAAACCATTATGATAATTAGACTTGTGTGAAACTTGGCTGTTATGGTATGTACAGTTCATCCAAACCTTTTCTTTGGCTTTGGTTCATATCCCAAATGTTGCTTTGACTTCTGGGCTTAAAGGAAGCCAAAAACTCCAAGTGAAACATTGCCAAATCCAACATATTTTTGCAGGTTTGGGGTCAAAACCATGCAAACCCACAGAGTTCTTCCTACCATCATAAATCAGCCTGAGTTTGCCAAAATGCTCTTTTCTGTTCTGCATAAGTTTTTTCACTACTCTCTTCCCTGTAACATCTAAGCTTTTTGCCATCAGTACTGCATTTAGTAACATGATTACATAGCTTCATGTCTTAATGGCTTTCTTATTCTATGACAGTTGTCTTTTTTTTCTTTTTTTAAATTACTCTTACAGGTTTTATTTTTAAATACTATCCAGTTTCCTATGAGTTTGCAGGGAGGCACAATCAAAGAAACAATTCTTGGTCGTGGAGTGGATGATGCTGAAATTCATTAAACTATTCACTCTCTTTTCCAGGCCCTTTAAAAACACACTGAACAGTCACAACATGGATTCTTATGGGACTTTTGAAAAATATCATTACTTGAGCTCACAAGGAATGACTTAATTTTAGGAAAGGCACTTTGCCTCTTCACCAACATACTATGTTTAGCCATGTGCCCACTAATTCTACTTTTTTTAAAACAATTTCTCTTGATTTGTCCAATACAAATGTCATATGTAGAGGTAGTTTTCCAAAACTTACCTGGAACCCTTTTCAAAAAAAGATGTCACATTAGCCACCTTCCAGTCCTCTGGTACAAAGGAAACCTTATAACTGGAGTTATAAATTCACATATTTCACCTCTAATTTCCAAGAAGTTTAGAATGAAAAATACTTGGTTCTGACAGGTTCTGACAAGTTTAGAATGAAAACTGACTTGGCCTGACCACAAGCTCATCCTGCTTTGAACAAGAGGTTGAATTTGATGGTCCCTTTGAGGTCCCTTTCAACCTGAACTATCCTTTGATCCACTGATCCTATGATGATGGCATTGTTAATRTTGGTAACTGTTGTGTAATCTCTTCTACTGTAGCCTCACTCTGAGATAAATCTTCCAATACTTTGCCCATAAAAAGGAGTTCCAGAAGCAGAAACTACCCAAGCTCCTCTTCTGTGAACACAGGAGAAAGAAATTTCTTTCATTTTTTTGACCTCATGACCTTATTTTCTGAAAGCACTCTTTATATGTCTTGATTATCTTTGGCTCTATACATTCTCTGGCAGGCTTCTGCCTTCTGACACATTGGAAAATTACTAGTTTGAATGCATTTCATGACTTACTCCTTATTGTGCTTCATGCATTTCATGGTCTGCCTATTTGTGCTTTTTACATTTTACTTGCCAGGTTTCATGATTCTATTTTCCTCAACTGGACAAATTTCAGTTTTTTGAAATATGTTTTTTTGCTTTTGATAGCTTCCTTTATCCTGCTGTTTAACTATGCTGGTTTCCATTTGGTCTTTTTGATAGGTGGTATCCATTTCCTCTGAGCCAATATAATTTTCTTTAAATAGCCTTCATGATGCCTGTAAAGCTTTTACTCCTTTGCCTGTCCTTTTTAATTTCTTTTTGACCATATTCCTTATTTTTGTGCAGTTTCCTTTTTTTTTTTTTAAACAGATACAATGTATTTCTTGGTTCTTGTAGTTCCAGCATGCAYAGTGAGTCCAGGTAAAATGTCAACTGCTACAGCATCACTCTCGGTCCCCAGTTTTTAAACCAGGTTTCAATTTCATTTTATTTAATCGGCATAGGCTAATATTCAGTTTCTTTATTTGACTGAAAATACTAAACAACTAGAGTATAGTATCAGCAGGTAATATCAGCTGTAGTCACCACAGCTGTACCGCATTTGACAACACAAGCTGCATTTTGCTTGTTTTCCAGCTTTACCTCATGAATTGTGAAACTTCATTTACACCAAGAAAAAAAGAGAACTTGAAAGATTCTCTGAATGGGGCATCTGTCAAGGATGTTGCAGTGGTTTATGAAGAATGAGAATGTGTTGACTGTTAATACCTATGTATGCACCGCAACAAAATTCCTTAGGTATTCAACACTGAGAATCAAGACATAAATATGAAGACATGATACTGCCAACATACATAAAGATATTTGGATAATTTAAAAGATATGAACAATAAAGACAAGGCTTTGTGCAAACGTTAATGAAGTTTTTGCAAAACTACATGGCTGAAAAAGTGTAGAGGAATACATACAACCTTTTATATACACAACACACAAATCAGAATAAAAATCAAAATTGGGTCAAAGTTTAGATTTATATACTTTTAATATTGGACAAAATTTGTCAGATTGCAGGAGAAAAATGTAACAGCAATGAGGATACTGAACGTGACTGAGACTAAAAGCCTCAGAAAATTCACGTTCTTTTAAGCAGACTTCCATTTGTTCATATTTCAAATACTAATTCTACCAAAGAAAGATTCTTTCCGGAACACACACACACACAAAACCCCACTTTTTTCCCACAATTTATAACTTCTACATGTATGGAAGTAGTCTACATAATTTATTAAAGATAAATAAATTCGTGGCATTCAGGAWTCATACTAGTATGTATAAGCTCACATATTCACATTATGGACCTAGTTTGACTCAGATTTTGTTCAATTATTACATTAAAAAGGTAGTGGAAAAGTTCTTTTTTCCTTCTGAATACATACTCAGTGCTAAACATCTCAAATTTTCATGAAAATACTGAGCTATTTTGCAGAATTCTAATATTCTGAAAAACATTTAAATCCTTTGTTACAAGCTCACTGAATTTATTATTGATTACACTTTCCTTTAAAGCACAAATGCTATAGTTACATTCTGCSTGATTTACTGACTTTCAATCACCATATGAAACATCTGGCCAGCTGTTTTTTACTCAAGAACTAGTCTTGGGAACAATAAATTTGAGGGGAAAAAAGATTTTTTTTTTTTTTTTTTTAAAAAGAACAACAAAACAAAACACACACTCTTTCAGAGACACCAGACTCTTGAGCACCTTGCTAGAAGAGACAGATAGGTTTATACTTGCTATATCCATATCTGGGTTAGAGGACATATGGTCACTGCACATGTAGTATAACCTGTGARGGAGAATTTAATACATGTGCACCAAAGAGTGTAATTACAGCATTAATCCTGGAACAGGAGCAAGAAAAAACACCTGTAAAATGAATATGTAAATGTATTATTAAATCAGGGAAAGGGAGGAGCACATCTTCAAAAGTTTAAACATTTTTGAAACTGCAGTTTTCTAAATTCTCGTAAGACTCCTTTCTCAAGGAAGAAGTGCAACAGAACCACAAGCAAATGTGCTGTAATGTTCAAGGTAGCTGTGTACATCATTTTCAACACATGTACTTCAGTCTACCCACCAGCAGTTTACTGCATTAAAAGCAACATTACATACCTCAACCACTGGGCATGAGAGGACAAAGCTGCACCTATATATGAACTTTGATGATGTATATTCAGAACTGTAAGAAAGCTAATTTAAATGAAGAGGCACTTATGTCTGTGTCCTTTAACTAAATCTACTGTATTTGCAGTCTAACACAAACATAGATTTAAAGACTACCCATTTAAACTACTTATTCCTTTCTCAGAAATTTCAGGTCAAAATATTAATCTGATAGCTCTTCATTGTAAAAGATAGGGAAAATAAATATACCATATAGTAATACTTCAATTACTTAAAATGGTTTAATTGAATGATTACTATTCAACTATTTTAAATTAAAGCATTATTTTTATATAAAATATTCCCTTTTTGATTTTGAGACTTTTGCTTTGTATTTGCGTGATGTTTCCAGCTGAGATATACCTCTGTGACACAGGGTATTTCTGGTAGGCAACGCCTGGCTAAAATACTAAGAGTGGAGACAGACAGACAAAAGGATGTACAGAGGCTCCAGAAAGGTTTTACCTTTCAGCATTTCCCCTTACAGACTGAAGGATTCCTACTATATTCGTTTGTTTGTTTTCTGTATGAAATAATTTGGTCAAACCAACAGTAAGATGAAGGAAACAGTTTACATAATATACCATACATCTGCCAGAACGATGTTGTAGGTTTACCTGTCTCCATCCCTGTCCCCTGGACAGAGGYCAGCCCTTGGCTGTTGGTATCTCATCTCCTGAGTGGACCTGGAGGTACACGGCAGCCCGTTGTCCCCAGTCAGGCCTYTGGCCCCATCCCCTGCTCCTCCCGACTGGGTTCCCCGATGGCCCTTGGACCCAGTTCATCACTAGTCATGCCTGGAACTGCGGACAGACCCTGTTGCCAGCACCCAGCTCTGTCCGCTACGTTGAGAT
The DNA here is from genome assembly GCA_030449065.1 of Oceanodroma leucorhoa. Lineage (NCBI taxonomy): Eukaryota > Metazoa > Chordata > Aves > Procellariiformes > Oceanodroma > Oceanodroma leucorhoa. Next base: position 1,682,042 of record JASVER010000095.1, read on the forward strand.
CCTGTGGGACTGGACCAGCCGGCAAGGGCCCAGCCGGTGCCTGAGGGGCTCCCTGAGGGGGCGGCTGGCCCGCCCTGCGGCCTGGTGGTGAGCCCTGCCCTGCCGCAGTCCTGCGCCACGCAGCCTGCCTGCGTCCCTCCTCCTGAGGGCCCTGGGCTCTGATCTCCCAGCAGCCGACCCCCTGCCCAGCCCCAGGCTCCTCAGGGACTTCTCTGTCMGTGTGTGGTGGGGCGGGGGTGCTTCTCAGTGGCAGCCTCAAACACCAACCCCCCTCCCACCAGCTGCAGGCCCCTGAGCCATGATGCTGACCCAGCTCCAAGTCCCCTGAAACAGCCCACAGACACCCCATGGTGGACAGGTCACTTCACAGCCAGTCCTCTCAAAGCCCAGACCTCCGTGAGGTGGGGGGATGGGGAAGGGTGGGGGCAGGAGGAGGTTTCTGTCAGGACCCTGAGGGCACCAACAGGCCTTAATGGCCCTGACTGGCATCACCTGGGGCCTTCCCCACCCCCTGCCTACGGGCCCTGGAACTCCGCCTCAGCTCAGCCCAGCCCTGGGCCCCCAGCCCCAGCCCCAGCCATGCTGTGGGAGCGCCAGTGCCCACTCCTATCTCCAGGCCTGCCTCCTGGAGCCCCTCCAACTTCAGCCGCAGCTTGTCTCATTACCACGATCAGCGTTAGTATCAAAATGTTTGTGTATGGTCCCTCCTTCCCTTATTATGACCAGGAGAGTGCTACTGCAGGATGATTCCGTACTGGGAAGTTGCAGAAATTAATATTCTTCAAATGTCTTCACATGTATTTTATAATGTCCTGGCTTTTCAAAGTACTATGGCAAAGTGAACGGGAAAATCATGATTCATGGGATCATCCAGGACAACAATTATATTAAACTTTCTCTTTTAACTTTTAAGAAACATTTTCAGGATTTAAGATAAATTATTTCACCTGACTGTGTAATAGATAATTCAATGTTTTAATTTAATAGTACATTTCAATTAAGGAAAGAATGTAATTTGCAGTTGAAAGTTGGAATAGAGCACCTTAGAGAACCAACAATACACAAGTTAGCTTATGTCAGGCATGTAAGTATAGTTAATAATTCATATCCTTCCACAATGGATTTAGTATACCTTCATCCAGGTATCCCAGTTTTCTAGGTAGGAAGCTATGAGGTGACGTTTTATATGCTAGCTTTCTAGTATTCTTGTGATAGGCTTATTTCACATTTAGATAAAAGATACAAAAGAGGAGGAGTTTAAGATACCAGTTACCCTGCTTATAGCACTAGTTATTTTAGTGTTTATCAGTCTCGTAAGAAAAAGGTGAACAAAGCCATCATGCATAAAGGGTTGATGCCTATGCTGAAAACATGAGAACCAGACAGCAGCCTTCTAGCAGTCTTTTCTAATGTCTGTATTAAGAGAAGTAATGATATTTGTTAGGACTTGGCAGCAAAATGTTCTTAAAAAAGAACATCCAGACAGAAAARCCAATCTTGACAAACTCTACAGCTGACTGTGAAAGGACTTTCTAACAAATTACAACTCCCAACAACAGATCAGATGTAAATGATGAATGACAATGGACTCGTTCCATTTGTACTTGAGATCTGCTTTCGCAATGACCYTTTAAGTTTATTTTTTGTCTGTACAAGGTTTTTTTAATTATTTTTCTCTTCATGTGAGAAATCTTTGTCTGACAAGGCAGTGGCAAAATTCCCATTTACTTTACTAGAGCCAGGAATTCACCCCATATGCAGGAAAACACAAAATTCTTTCTTCAAAATGAAGGGACTATAGCACTCATGTGACACACTGTCCACATTGTTATAATGTCCCTTTGAAGTTAAAAAAAAAAAAAAAAAGAGGAGGGGGGATCACATACACCTGGCTTTTATCTTTGTCATAGTTTCTAGATGGATAAATTATGATAGTTCTCAATATGACAAAGGTATGTGACAGCTAAAGAGTAGGTGTAAAATGCTTCTTTCATTATGCCAATATGCAACTGTGAAAAGAAACATGACTGGCTGATAACGAATAATATTGCTTAATAAAACTCCACCCCACTAAAGAACAAATGCATTTGTAAAAGCATTTCTAATTCATGTCACCAAAATATCTACAGAAATACAAAGAATAACTCAAATGTATTTTTTAGAAGGCAATAYGAAAAAATTCTGCATTCTGTACATAGTTTTGGTGTTTAAGATTCAATGTTAACATTTTTATAATTCATCTACATCAAACTAGTATTTTAAATTAAGTTCATTTTTCCCTATTGACAATTATGAAAGGTGTCACGGAAAAAAACTCCAATTGTATTAATACAGTTATTTAATGAAAACACTGGAACTTCAACAATATCCATAACCTATCAGGCTTTCTCCAAGGTATTTCTAGGGAAGGAGTCTTTTTCAGATGCAGCAAGCTGAACAGACTGTTTCCCAAGGAAAAAGAGAAACGGAAAAATACAAACAGAAGTAGAAGATCAAAGAAATGCTTGTTAAGGCAGTAAGGACCCTAGCTGTAACTTGAAAGACCAGATAAACATCAGCCTTCTATAAAATCTAATGTACTGCACTCTAGTGTTGCTTGTTGTTGAATTATCTGATTATCTTGAAAATCCACGTTAAAAAAAACCCTGAATCCATTGTAAAAGTAATCTAAACCGCAAACGGCAGTACTCTTTCTTCATATGCAGCTATTATAGACCATTCACAGAGAAGTGAGACACTACTAAAACTGCCTAGTTTTAACAATTTATTCTCATACTTCCATGGTTAAGAAGTCAATATCTGAATATGACTCTGCTCTAAGTGACTACAAATTTCAGTAGGTGGCCAATACTTGTTTGTTTCGAATTGGGTTTAATCTGATCACATTGTATTTGTTTAAATTAGAAGTGAAGTATTTTTTTCTTTAACTCCAAGATCTGATGGTTCAGCTTGAGATTTGAAAATCATCTCCATTTTCCCTGGCTTATCTATTCTACCATCACGAATTTTGCCGGCTAAATTCTGCCCCACTAAAACCAAACAATTAAAAAAAAAGAGATTGGCAAAGTACAACAGTGAAATTTGGTCCCAAAATCTTCTAATGAAATCTATCACATGAAAGCTGCTCAAAGCAAAGATGCATTTACAATAAATAATTTTAAGGAAACTTTCCAAGGTAGGAGTGTTCTAGACAAAATTATGTAAAGAAGCACATTCACGTCCCTTCCCTTTCCAGTCTGTAACACGAGGTAATCTATAAGTAATAATGTATAAGGCTATTACAGAACACTTGTAATGAGAGATAAGTGGTGTAAATCTGACTTATTAGCAACCAACCAAAATAATTCTACTTAGGCTTACCTCAAGCAGAACTTTTGGTACTGACCAGATATATTAATAACAGACTTGCATGCTATTCAAAATGATCTATGGAGAGTGACAAACAGCAGCAATAGCTAGCACTGGTTACAAACAGGTTGATACAACAAGACCAAGTTATGAAACTAGCTAGAAATCTGAGCTTGATGCAGACGACAAGGAGGTTTTTGAAAACCTTTTTATATTTTCATCCAGCCTATCAAGCTTTCAAGAAAAAATGTTGTAGCCCATGGATAAGCTACGCATATAACAAAGTATATAGAGATATAGTTTGCATAGAATTTAGCTAATCAGTTGTATTTCTAGAACAACTACTTTTTTGCTAGCTTATACATAGGAAAACAGCTTTCATTTGTGAAAACTGAAAAGAAGTATAGGTAACATTTTTAAGCAATGCCTAAATTGGAAATTCTAAGCTAATAAAAATTTCCATTATACTGCTTTTATATTACAGGGTTAAACCTCCTATATTCATCTTATATTGAAGACAGCTACACAAAGAGGGTCAGACATTTTATTGCAATTTCACTTTGCAGAATTTCAATCTAAATCATTGTTTTTGTCATTGATTATAATTTATGTAATATAGAGTGTTTAAATACATAAGTTAGTAAAATATTAGACAAGCTATAAGTCAATGTAAAAGTTAAAAATGAACTATACATGGAATGCTATATTGGACAGTCATGTGCTGAAATACTAACATCTATTATAATGAGGTTATTGATGTAGAGTTGACATATGACTTGATTTGCAGATGCCCTACTCACTAACCTTTTGCAACTATATCTCAGTGTAAACCTGTGGTAATTATTGCTGTGTAGGGAGAATTGGTTTAACTGAACTATTTCTTTTGATGCATGTTGAATGTGATTGCCCCCTGGAGACTACAAGAGTCCCACATGTGTGAGTTATTACATAAATATTGAGGGGGAGAAAAAAAAAGGTGTATCACATTAAATTTTTTCCTGTTTCCTATTGTTGCAGTTTTGTTTTTTCCAACAGGATCTTTTCCTTCCAGTGCCTTGCCATATATGCCCTTTTTAACTAACAAAGCACTTATTAAAGCACATAGTAGAAATAACTTATTTAATCTAAACATAAAATACTTGTCAATAATTGTAGTCCACAGATTTCTAAATAATTATATTAGAATACAAAAATTTAAATTTGTTTGCAAATCAGGATGTCCAGGTTTTATTCTTGGGTACTGAAGTCAGTGAATTAACATTACTTAGACAACACTTAAAAACATTATGTTTCTGACTTAACTGTAGAAACTGAGAAAGATGAGAAAGTCAGTATTCAGACTTTCTGATATGGGATGCTCTAGAAGTCCTTATAATAGTACAAAGGTTGTGTTAATAATTATATATAATGTTCTATAATACTGTGTACTTGCTTAAAAATCCAAAAGTAATAAATTGGGATAGTTCTAAGGATAAAATTCATGTTATTTTATACATACTCATATAATGTAATACTCTAGACAAAAGAAAGGACATGACAACTACATACAACAGTTGTAGTAATAATGTTTTACCCACTGAACTTCTTTTTTATATTACAGCTGGTTGGAACAAGATAGCACAGAACACGAGTCACTGCTGTCAGCCTACCAATTATGACAAAGGAAAAAAGGTTTCAGAGACTGTGAGTCTAGTAGAAACTGACCTTCAAGTGAGATTTTCACAGATTGTCTATAGGGACATTTTATAACAAGAGTAGTTTTGGCTTCTGGGGATTACACTGCACAATGAAAACAAATGTCAAAGTAAATCCCCAAAGAAAAAAAACACTTCTGGTATTGATCCTCAGACCTACCAATCAACCTTCCTGCCCTCTGTAGACTCTCAAATACTTTTCTTCATCTGAAACCTTTTAGAAATACTTTCTTCAACATAATCTTAAACTACTGGCTGAAGTTCAACATGTTTCAGCAACACATATGGAATTTATCCACAACTCATGGAACTTCCACAGGCCAAGGAAGGAAAATTCTTAAATGTCCATTCATGTTTACAATCTGAATTTATATTTATATTACGTTAGAAATCTGAAGATAAGTACACTAGCTGTGTCTTCAATAGTCTTACGTGTATTTGAATTGATTAGTMTGATTTTTGTAAGAATTCACTTCTAATCTGGTAATCATTTTTTAATATATTGCACTACATAATCACAGGCTTATTTATTTTTTCTGTTACCCTGCCTGAGTCTCCACTCAAAGATTTTTTTTGTAGATTGGTTATCAATGCGCCACAGAAAAGATAGTTTTGTTAAGTCTTACTTTTTCAAAATGTCTATTAAAAATTTATGTTCAGCTACATGAAAATGGCTGCTTTAAGAAAATGCAATTCCTGCCTTTTTCCTAGATATTAATAAGAGAAAAAAAGTTCCCTGAACTGTGTGAAATTTATAATAAGCTATACATTTTGCTGAAGGCTGGACATTTTTGAGGTTGTAGTTATTAGCTACACTCTATCTTGGCAAAATCCAGCTATAATTAGAGAAGCAGAGAAATGCCAAAGGAAGTACCCATGAACATATCACTAATGCACACAATTTGTAATCTACTGTCCTAGGTTATCTCTCTTTTCTAGTGCATAACTCTTGCTTTATAAGGGTAAAACTATTTGATATGTACATGAACAGTAATTTTCTTACACATTGACCAAACTTCAGCTTAACCACTCAAAGACGAAACTTTACAGTCCCCAAGGAATCTACAGTTTGAAAACAGAAGCATACAAGAACATATTTTAGTTTTCAAGCAATAAATTGAAGAGAATTCTGTAGATGTGTTACAGAAAACTATGATAAAATATTGACTTTTACATTTCTTCAGATGTTAGTTCCTTAACTATATAGTAATAGACTATATATGGAGAACTTAGCCAAAAATTCAAAAAATTGCTCACTTGCACTTGGAATCTACTCACTTGTTAAAAAGTATTTGCAACAGCTTGAACAAATGTATCCAGTCAAAAAAATTACAATTTTGGAAATAAGCTTGTTGTTGAAAATATTTCTGCATGGGCTACAATATTAAATAGAACATCTACAACACAAGACCATCACAGTATTTGAACTTAAATGTCAGGAGCATCATTAAGCTTCCGCTCTAATTGTAGAAAAGTTCTGGTAAAATAAGTTTTTAACTCACTACAACCATAATAAAAATAAGTTTCTACTCTGTATTTTCTACAAACAGGTCCATGGGAGCTTTAAAGGGAGAATTTCATCCTAGCTGTAGCCTACCCCATCTTCTGAATTTGTCACTGAACTGATTCCAGAACCTTATGATTCTTTGTTAACTTACACAAAGACTGAAAGCAGCTGACTCTTACACAGACTTGCAAAAAAAMCCAGCTTTTGCTTCAAAATATTTGTATCTGGTAGCAGAAATCTTAGCAAGAGGCAAGATCTTCACAAGCATTACAGGCCATATCTTATCCTTTCTCTTGCCTCTGTACATATTTCCACTCCATATGGATAAGTCTATCTCCATCGTCTGTCATCTGTATGTTCTAATTGCTCATAATATTGAGAAAGAAAAATCGAGAGCGGTCACCTGTTTCCCCCTATCCTCTGCCCACAACTGAATGAGAATCAGGGAGCAATTCTATTCATCAGAGCTAGACCACAGTGTGTGTTTCATGAATGCGCATTGTGGMAATCAGAGAGGAATGGTGTAAAAGGCAAAATCCCAATCTTATCTCCATCTTCCCCCACAAAATGACCAGCCTTCTGGAGACAGAAACATACAGAACCTCCTAAACACTCAGAATTAGTAAAGCCTTTAAAAAAGAGGTATAGGTCCACCTTCGGATGCATGCTTAAACTAGAATCCGCTTTTAATACAATAACTTATGATTTTAACCTGTTAAAAGGTTGTGTTTTCTCACTACATATGTATTTCAGCACTAATAAATACAAAGCTGTGTGTTTATGCAATGAATTCTCTCCTGCCTTATTGTCAGCTACGTAYGCTAATGCCTGTCTGCATAAGTCACAACTGTTTCCTCTGTCTCTGAACTGATTACACTGCTCTGTTTATTTTTATTTGCAAGATTTCATCTCATTCCCTAGCTTCCTCTTTTTATTAATATTATAGTTTCAAAGTCTTTGAGACAATGCAGTAGGAAACACACTGCATTAAGAGAAAAATCATAATAAATTAAGGCCATGATTCTATTTKATTTTAAAAGACAGACCTAACATATGGCAATGTGCTATGTCTTTAAGTATATCTTGTATTTCTAGAACTACTATGGAGATGAAAATTATATGCTGAAGCAGAAGTGAAAAATAAAGAAACAAATCCAAGTTTAAGGATGCACGCTGACTGGCTGTGAAATCTCGAGAGCTATTTCTAGTGAGTAAGATACCACAGATATTCACATGGCAAGAATCAGACAACAGTAATATTAACTACCCAGTTTTTCTATCTCTTTTGATAGGACTTTCTCCTGATCATGTTTTATTCATTACCTAAGACTAAATTTCCAGCCAGTATGAAACCATTGAAAAACTAGACTTCTTGCCTTGCCTCAGTATGTCCAGTGACAAACCAAGGCTAACATGCTGGACTCTTTAAAAAGCTAGATATTTACACCTCGAAAATACATGTGTGTACACAATCTGTTTCACAGTACTTCAGGCTCAGAGCATTGATTAAGCTGCCTGTATATGATATTTGAAATCAATGAGCACTACACATTGTCTCACTCAAAAACATTTCTTTTAGTGAAATATCTCTTTTCAGCATGTGGATTTCCACCCAAAGCTACCAAATCCAAGCTACCTAAAAGAGAATTGTGACAAATAACCCAAGCATTTAAAACATTAGGAGAGTCAAAAACTTTTCCAGCAGATAAACCAGAGGAAAAGGCAGAAACACCCAGAAGCTGTGTAGATCAGAGCAGAATAGGGTATTAAACTTTTTAACTTTGTTTTCAGGCTCATCCCTGCACCTCTCTTGTGACACGTATGCATCGGACAGTTTGCATGAAGTTTCCACAGAGCAGTGTTTCTGGACTTAGTACAGATATGATTCCATAAGGTTTGATTCACATATTAAATCGATACTTTACATTTCTGAAAAGTATAATCAGACAAAGGCATACATTTAATTTCCTTGGAGGCTATGTGATGAGGCATACGGGAATATTATTACATGCACATTCTTACTGTTTACTCTGGAGAAAAGAAAGGACTTCGTTGTTGTTGTTGTTATTACAGCAGGTTTGAAAATCAGAATCGAAACCAAACCCACTCAAGTTGTCAATGTTATGCAAATGTTTTCTTTCCCAATTCTATTGAGGTAACAGTGTTACTGGAATAAACATGTTCCATACAAGAATCAAGAAAAATGCATCTCAGGAAATAAACATGTCTCAGATCTATAACATTTCAAGATCCTGCAAAGAGATTTAAGGAATTATGCACAACTTCATGACACGGTACCTGAATATTTCTTAGCTCAGCATTTCTCAAAAAGGCTTATCTTTTTAAGACAGACCAAAAAGAGAGAAAAATGAAGGCGTGTTAGATACACCATTCTCAAAAAATTTCATGATAAAGTGTTCAAGGGCCAGCTCTCCTGCTGTGATGCTTTATGTAATATATGACCATCACATTTGGCAAGATTTGCCCAGGTCTGCCCTTGATTTGTGGAAGGAAAAAGCAGAAAACCTCACAACTATTCTTCATTCCCAAGAATTAATCTGAAATCTGGCTCCCTGATGTTTCCAATTTTACAGTGATCCAAATAACCCCCCAAAACCACACCTGAAGCATCACTCACAATTATAGCTGATAGCTGAGGGAGACCAAAGTGAATTCCCTCCCCAGGCATCCCAGGGAACTCTCCATCACAGCGGTGGCCCTGGAGTGCTGTGAGATGGAGCCATAAGAGACTCAAACTTGACCTGCAAGCACTGATGCTAGGATATGAACTAGCTTTGAGAGGCTTTTATCTGAAAAGATAGTGAAAAGTGTCACAAATATACATGATGCTACAAGCCTCAGGAACTATTACATACTATTGAAGCTCCAAAGAAACTACAGACTTCTGAACTTCTTCAAACCTACCAGAAAGCAAGTGGACAAGTGAATGGGTAGAGCTTCAGCCCCTACTTAAGCTGCACAAAATGGATGGCACTTCAACTGATTGCTTCAGTTTGCCCTGAACGACTCCCTGAATGGTCCATGGACAATTATCCTAGCTTTCTTATTACATCTTTTCCAGTACTTCCGCAAAAGGGATTGAGACTTGGCTGGAGTAAATGTAATTTGACTAGTCTAATTGCTCTTCAATTCTCAGCTGAGCTTATCACAGCTAGCCAACAAATACAATCATTACATCAGGCCAGAGAATTTTAGGATATACTTTACCCTAACAGCTCAATACATCGTTCACAAATGTAACAAGTACACTAYAGACACAAGCACTATGTGTTTTAAATGCCTATAAACATAGGGTGTTTCTACTAAACATAGTAGAAGGTATTATAAACAGTAACAAGAAAAGGTGATCAGATCCCTATGGCTTACTAAGATGTTAATTCAATATTTATTGAAATACCAATTAATTTTMTTTTTAATTAGCAGATGCATAGTACTCCCAGAAACTTGTTTTTCAAAGTATATCATATACCTCACATCATGTGCCTCCCCACAAATCCTGCCTCACTTAAATCCTTACATCACTACTGTTACATTTTATTAACTCTATATATTATTTATAAACTGAAATTTAATATCAAGAGTGATCAAGTATTCAACTCTGTCAGATTATTCATTTAGTCAACTCTTATACCYCAATTTGAATTCTGTATATGTTCACATCACTAGAAGAATTTAAGATTATATTTTGCTTCCTGGGGAAAGTATTGTACCCTTGGGTTTGTAGGAAAGAAAATAAATTTACCTATTACATACTGCATTATATGTATCATTTTGAACACATGCATAAATAAGTTCAAATCTTGAACACTCACAAATGTAGCTGCATACTCAGACCTGCAGAATACAGGTGTGTTCCATCCCCGCACCCAGGCATTTGTGGCTAAATATTACAGGAATAAATGTTTATCTTATGCCAAATACATTAAATAGTTTTATGTGACCAGGTACAAATCAAAATCACCCTGAAATCACAAGCCATACAGGCCAATCAAAATCATAACTGCATCCACCAGTGATCTTGATCAATTTTTTTAAAAGGAAAAACTTGTATTTTAAGAGCTACTTGCTCTTTAAACAGCTCCACGGAGGAGGAGGGGTTTTTTTAAACAACTCTTATGAAAAAATCCTTTGTATGCCAACACTAATTGACTGGAGCTTTAGAGTTTGTTTGGCTTCTTAACCAGTCAGCCGCCTACTTATCAGATTCATGTAAGAACACGACTTAATGCTCTAACCTAATATTTGTAACTACCTTACACATATAAAACAAATAAACCATACCAGTGAAAAACTTTAAATCAAAATACTCTCCTATCAGCAGAATAAATGCACATCAGAGTCATGTTACCTCCACTACTCAATGTCAAACTATTTGCTTTACCTGCAAGGTTCACTATGGCATTTATGTAGAACAACTAAAAGCTCCCCAAATCTTGCAATGATAGGGAAACGTCAAGCTCCCAATATGTGAGCAGGGACATGTTTCAATTAGATTTAGAAATAGTATCATGAACTTTTACTGGAACAATGGATTTTGTGATTCATTTTCCAAAGCAAACCCTAAGGAACTTCCACAGAGAATAACAATTCCTTTACCTCACAAGAAGAACAGAAAAAAAAAAGCCCCAGATACTACCACTACCCCATCTTCCTTAATCTTATGAAAGAAGCAGTCATACAAGGACACATGTTATCAAGCCCATTTTGGAAAGGGTCCCTTGAAGGTATCTGTCTACTGTACCCGCTAGACCAAAGCAACTCTGTATCTTAATTTGCTGGGGAAGGAAAAAGCTGCCAGATGTTCATCAAGTTTGGCAGCTTTTCTCCAGCCCTCTCCATTCACTTTGTTTCCTCAGGGATTTACTTGAACAGATCATAGTGCTGTAGAATCAAACTTCTATTTGCAACTGCTCATCCCTAGGTATTTTATGGCTCAACCTGTAAAGTCAAACAACCCATTTTCATTCAGGTGGATTTGCCTCCTGTGTGATCCATGCAGTGACAGCCAGTCTAATTCACTAAAGAAACAAACTGCAAAGAGAGAACACATCCAGTCCTGCATGGAACAGTGGTCTACATTAAGAAAGGCATGGGAAGAAATAAACCAAGGAAATGAGGAAACATTTTAGACACAGGAAATATAACAACTAGTTATGGTGGCAAACTGTTGAAAGCAGCAGACTGCCTGTTTTGCTTACGCCAGAGAAGGCAGGATTAGCTGTTCCAGCATGCCAGCAGTGCAGACAGCCAATACTCACTTCCTCCTGTTGTCCTTGCAGCTACTGGAGGAAGAATTGGGAATGCAAAGCACCTACTGATAGGCAGAAGCAACTGAGATCCTCTCTTTTTCACTTTCCCAGCAGCTCAGCAAGTGTAGGATGGGCCCCAACACATACACACATGCATTACTGAAAGTAATATGTTGAAGTACACAGTATTAAAATATTAACATTTTAAGGCATAGTAACAGAGAAATAACAGTTCTTAGTTAGCTGGTTTTCATAAACTGCTCTTAGTGTGTAAATGCTTTCTAGCAAGTGAACGGCACAGAACAGCTATACACCAGACAAGTTGGTTTTTTCCTAAGTTCAGGCTATTCAGCCATGGTGCTTCTATTTGGTAGACCCATTCTCATCACATGACTTGAAAGCTCCAAGTACAGCAGTTATAGAATCATAGAATCATAGAATCATTAAGGTTGGAAAAGACCTCTAAGATCATYGAGTCCAACCATCAACCCAGTACCCATGCCCACTAAACCATGTCCCGAAGCACCTCATCCACACGTTTTTTGAACACCTCCAGGGATGGTGACTCCACCGCTTCCCTGGGCAGCCTGTTCCAATGCCTGACTACCCTTTCAGTGAAGAAATTTTTCCTAATATCCAATCTAAACCTCCCCTGGCGCAACTTGAGGCCATTTCCTCTCGTCCTATCACTTGTTACCTGGGAGAAGAGACCAACACCCGCCTCTCTACAGCCTCCTTTCAKGTAGTTGTAGAGAGMRATAAGGTCTCCCCTCAGCCTCCTCTTCTCCAGGCTAAACAACCCCAGCTCCCTCAGCCGCTCCTCATAAGACCTGTGCTCCAGACCCTTCACCAGCCTCGTYGCCCTTCTCTGGACACGCTCCAGCACCTCAATGTCCTTCTTGTAGTGAGGGGCCCAAAACTGCACACAATATTCRAGGTGCGGCCTCACCAGTGCCGAGTACAGGGGCACGATCACCTCCCTACTCCTGCTGGCCACACTATTCCTGATACAGGCCAGGATGCCGTTGGCCTTCTTGGCCACCTGGGCACACTGCCGGCTCATGTTCAGATGCATCAAGACCCTAGGAATGACTTCTGTTCTCTTGTGATCACACCACTCTGATAGATTTCCAAAATAATACTGAAAAAATAAAGCTCTAATATACTCTCTTTACTGAACCACATTAATTACAAGTAGCTGCTTAACACTGAAATTTAATTTTGATATATCATATTGTCAGACCAAATACTTTACAACGTTTTCTTACTATATCACATGCAGTAGAATGCATGGTGATGCAATCAGTATGTAATGACCAAGGTTATAAAGTATACATAACACTACACAGATGTATAAATAATGTATTATTTCCTGAACTTGATCCTGACATACATTTTCACCAATACAAGCCTGAAGAGAGGCGTGGTGTTAATTTCTCCATTTTGCATATGGGAACACATGAGAAATACAGTACCGTATGAAGCATGTGAGGGTCAAATTCCACCTATTAGAAATTTTCCAGAAACCCATTATATTAACCAGATCAAGGCAAAATTGATATTTTGCACTGTAAATTGGACTTGCCTATAAACTCTGGGTATGGAGACATCGATGTTGTTGACAGAAATCAGTACTTCTCTTCATAGTTTTTCATGGTCAGATCTCAGAGAATAATTTTTAAATCAAGCATCAAACTTGGTTTGTGGTTTTTAATTTAAATTCCCTAGTATATACTGTATCATTTAACCAAATCAGCTAACTACGTTTCACATCTCAATGCCTGAACTCAATAACTTGCAAACTGTAGAAACTCTCCTAGAATAAGGTTCAAATTCTATCTTAAAAGAGATATAGCCGAACCTTTTATTTCCAAGTGTAAGAAAAAAGTTGTTGATGTAGTAACTGTGCAGTAATGATTATAAGAGACCTGTCAAAACAGACAGCTATAGCTGTCTCCAGTGCTCCTCTGTGTTAGATCTAAGTACGTAAGATAAAAATGATCTTTGGTGAGGATTCTAAATTCACCATTACCCTGTTAGACAATCTATCCTCACCCTTTTAACCCACTACATATGCTGTACAGAGAGTTAGTAAGATCAAATCACACTCATTAAATGATCTGAGTATGCAACCAGATGATGATATCCCTGCTGATATAGAATTGCACTCCCAGACAGTGGAATTTAATGTGAAGAGCTACATCGAGAAACATAGAACAGGAAGGGGCTCATAGGTCTCAAATGTTGTTGCATTCAATCTCCACACTGGAAAATATGGCAGAATTTCTGTTATACAATTGGATGCTCTTGAGAATCTAAATTGTATTTTACAGAGCTAATCACCTGGATATGTAAATGGCTGCCCGGTAAAAAAAAAAAAAAAAAAAAAAATCACAGCACATTACTATTTGATATTCAAACATGCTGAACATTCATAAACCTCACTATGGCTTGTGGATATAATGTTGTGAATAGCACAGAAATAGAATACAGAAAGGATAATTATCTTTCTATTTTCTGACTCTCCTCAAAACAAGCTATGACGACTTACTTGCTTTTAAGTAAGTAAAATACAGCCTTTATGAGGAGGGGGCTTCAAATTCTTTTGTTTTTTCCTCACCCTAAATATTAAATATTTCACGGGTGCAACTGAAGTCAGTAGTGCATCCTCTGGTAGGAAAGGAGAGAGACATCAGCTCGTTGTTGGAAGAGATTCATTATACATCCTGGAAGACACACAGTGAAACAGAAGTGTACTTTCTTTGATGGTTTTAAAACACAATTGAAAAATAAACTCACTTGCAAATGTTGAGAGTTGTCAGTCATATTGTCCTCTCGTCTACGAACTTCTTCCAACAACTGTGCATTCTTCTTTTTCTCCATTTGCTGATTGTGCTTCAGATTGGCAACCTTCTTGTTTTGGTCCTTCATATGTCTAAGAATTTTATACACATATGCATTAGTGTTAATGACTGCAATCACTTCTTTTTCTCCATAAATTAACTTGTGACTATGACGCAGGACATCAATTCTCCAACAGATACAAGTATTCTAATTATCAGATAGATGTAAACAATAAAACTTCATCTTGTTTTCAAGCTGGCATATCAAAACAGCTTTAATACCATCAGATTATACAATGGTAAAGCAATTATTCAGGCTTACAAGATTTTTTTCTTTTTTATCATCTGTTCACAAATACTCATACACGTTGTAAGCACTATGCAGAAAAATTGCTGTTGTAACAGAGGGAGATTATCCAACAATCCTTACACACTCAGTGAGTTTGGGAGCAATTTCAATGGGTGCTTTAAGTAGCATTAATTTCAAAGGAAGCAGAAGGTGAAGGTGATGACTAATTAATCTTGTGAACTTCTATTTTTGAAAACCTGGACTATAAATACAACGTTTCTGAGGATTAAAGTGTGATGGGGTAGAAGGTCAGGTCATAAATATGCCACGAAGAACAAAGGATGCCTTTACAAATAGCTTTGTACATAACAAAAACATTACATTTCTATCTTTTTTTAATGAGACTTCTTTCTACAAAAGATTATCAACAAATAAATTTGAGTAACTTCTAATGAAAATGAAACAATCTTTACCACTGTTATATATTTTCTTTTGTTAAGAGTGTACTTATGTAAAAAAAATTTTTTTTTTTTAATTGTTTCAATGTTTAATTATCTTTTGCTGTGGATGTTATTCATTAAGTTATCAGAAGCTTTCCTGATTCTGCTACTTGGCATACCTCCTTTTAAGAAAGAAGGCAAGCTAATTTTGCCTGGCAGGCACTGAAAAAATATACTTGCAGTAATGCTTTCTACCTGCTTGGATTCTTAGATATTATTTTCCCGACTTTCTTTGACTTTGAGGAATTTGCTCCCTTTTATCTATATAAAAATAAAGCCATGTGCAAATTCCTAATAAGATCTACTCAATAATCCTATTTTGGCAAATGAAGAGAATATTTTTCGATGCCCAAAAGGATCACTGAAAATGTCTCTGTTGCTTCCACATTAGAATTTTCAGTGAAAAAAAAAAGTTATAGAATACATTTCTCGCACTGATTTTATTATGCTAAAGAAACTAGGTCATTTTATATTGACTTCTATCACTGGTTTCTTTGTTCTACCACATTTTTTCACTACTTATTTATACTGAAAAACTAACAATGAATCTCTAATCAATAAATGTTGCCATGGTACTAAAAATTCTTAGAAGATACTTCATATACAAGTTTGTAGGTACAGTATATAACAGAAAAGCTAATCRATTATTACTAAAAAAAGTAACTTCAACTTGCCTAGAAAACCAAAAGTCGGTACAACTAATTCAAATAAAAATCTTTGCTTTTTAAAATAATCTACATCAAGCTCACAGATAATTTTTTAAAAAGACAAGTATGAATTCCTCTATTTGAAAAACAGATTTATCCTATAGTTGTGTTCAGGTGTTTGCATCAGCCTGTTAAGGCACAAAAAGACAGATGAGCCTAACTGATCATCTGTTTACAGCATTTGTCTTTTGTACTCAGTTTTTAATGTTAGAAATAAAATTCATGAAGACTGTACTGTAAAGCTAAAAGAATCCCCAACAAGACATTGTTACCAGAATATAGACCACTTTCAGAAAAAAAAAAAAAAAAACCAAAAGCCATCCTTTTAAAATGTATTTCTTTTTAGTACAATAATTTTTATATTACACAAGACACTGACTGGAAGACAAACAGCCGAGCTTCTCCAGGTTGAACCAACTCTAGTCAGCAGTTAGTATTTTGCAATGCTAGAGACTTTGAGACCTTAGTCTGTATCTTCCTTAAATATTCTCAAATATTTTTATAGTACCCAGATATAGTTCTAATAAACGATACACCTAAGGCTCTCTCCCCTTTAACAAAATGACAACACTCCTAAGAAACAACACCTTTTTCCCAGCTCGAAGAGACCACCCGTACAGCACTACAGATGTCTCTTGGTAGATTTCTAGCATCATGTTTAAATCCCCAAATTAAGTTCACTTGAGAACAAAAAAATACACTACACGATGGTCAGAAGAAACCTGCCCACATGACACCTACCTCAATAGGCCTGGGAGTATAGCATAAATCACCAATATTTTATCACAGAGTTTTAAGAAAGGTTAATTTTCTGAAAAACAGCAGGGATATTTCTGTCAAAGTTACACTGACAGATTAATAAAAAAACAACCAGAAATTGCATATTCCAGTTTAAACTTGTTTCTGGGTCTTAAAGAATATAATGGGTTTAGCTATTGAGTTGTCTATTTTTTACTAAAGTTCCTCAAGAATTTTAGAGCAATGCCCTTTGTCTTTCTAAATCAAGTATTTAAATATACATTAGATGCTCTGTGCAACTCCAAGTGAAAATCAGTTCTCTTTCATGGGTCCATGCCACATAATTGTAAGCATAAACCTAATCAGCATAAAACCAAAATGAATATTAGAAAAAATTACTTTCAGAACTTCATATATAATAGTCATATTTGGCAGAAATTTTGGTGGTTTAATATGACTTTGTGCTGTTAAAATATAAAATCGTTTCCAATCTAATGCTGAGTAAATGATAAATTAATTTATATTTAATCTCTGTAAGAAGTTCCATTTTATGCCAATGCTAACTGCTTCTTTCATCGCCCTTCTCTCTCACAACTTCCCATTTCAGTTTCTGTCTAATGCCACACTGAAAAGCAGAATATGGGAAAGCTGCAAAGGAAAACATCTGGTGCCTGTGATACGCAGAATCTTGAAGAGAAGGAAATAAAAGAAAGCTGTGTCGTAGCCTCTCTTTCTTCCACAACTGACTACATGCCTATAGAAATGAAAAGAAAATGCTACAGTTAAAAAGCCTAGCTGAGTAGTTTCCTTTTGGGCCTGCATTAAAGGTACAGGAGGAGTTCAACAGAGGAAATAAATACAAGAACACATTCCCCACCATTTTTTTTTTTCCATGKTTTTTTTTTAACAGCAAATATATCAAATATAATCCTTGATCCAGTATATTTTTTGAGTATGCTTGGTCTGGTATTTTTTCACATGGCTCTGTTTCTAAAACGCTTTTGAATAAAGTAGAAGATTAGGATAAGTAAAAATTAAGCATGATAAATAGAAAATACTTGGGAACAGTATACAATCAGCACAAAATATCATATGCCATTACCATATAGGATATAAAATATCCACATAGTTTACTAGTAGCTATGCTGATATGCATAGCTGAGTCTACATTTTTCTTTATCATGAGGAATTAGTTTCATGTGTTCTGCTACACTGTTTCAATTTGAAGCTATAAGACCACAAAATTCAWTAGACAGAATAAAATAAATAAAACATTACTGTTTAAGATATATGTCCTCAAAATCTGAAATGTATGCTGCAGGGGTCTGGGCAATAGAATTGATCTTACCATCAGACGTTAATCATATTCTGGTACTAAAATATATGCAAAAGTATTCTTTGTTTGATAGTGTAACTTCCCCAAAGCAGTAAGATGAAATCCACAGCTTCTTCTGTTATAGTTCATTTCAAAGCTGGGCATCTATTATCTGATAGTGAGCTAAATTCTTTAACCACTGAACTAGACATTACAGTCATCTCAAACTAGTTATTATAGAACACTATGCTGTTTGTAAATTTTACAGATTTCACATAACTGGAAAGCCAGTCTTCAAACCCGTTCTAAAGCACCCAAACCCAGAGCACACTGAAGTGGTGCCAACATCAGATTTGGCTTAAAGAAATTATGTTTTGAGCTCATAACATTTAAGAAGGAAAAAAGCAGTCTAAAAAGCAGTGTAGATGACTAACACTTAACAAAGATGCTTAATCTTGGCCAAACATTAAATGGCTGGGTAATGACACGTTTTCAGATAACAAATTTAAATTTCTGTTTGTGTTCCTATGGTTATAGACAGTAAGCAAATGTCATAAAACATCTAACAGCTTCAGCTATGGACAAAAAAGTAATTCAAAGTGGAGCTCAGCTGTCTTCAAAATGGAACTAGAATGTAAGCACATCTTGAATAGTTCAAAAAAAAAAAAAAGAAAATAAAAAGAAGGAAAGAAAATAAAAGAAAGAAGTTCTGTTCTATACCATAGTTACAAACTGAAGGACTTCATCGGCATCTTCCAACTCATTTGATAATTCAATATAGAAAAGCAGTATCCAGCAAACACCCATACCACATAAATACTGGATGACAATGATATTGGAAGTTAATAAAGAAGAGATGAAGAACACTAGATATAAGCAAAATTCTATATAAAATTTGATTCTTCTAGTGCATTAGACATTCTCTCATTCCAAATGAAGAGAAAAAGATCCTATAAAGTGACATACTTCTCTAGAAACTACCTTACTGTACATTAAACTTTGAATTCATGAATTTTTTAAACCTAGATCAAGCCATTGCTCTGAACTGTAAATACACAGTAGACTGCAGCTATGGTACTCCAGTAAAAATCGGCCAGTCATAATWCCCCATTCCTCTTCCTAAATCTTCCTGATCTGGGATAATTTTCAATAATCTTTCTCCACACACAGAATGCTCCACAGCCATTAATTTCCACCTCAACTGGGCACTAGACTTAAAATCAGGTATCTAAACCACAGCAATGCCTACATCCGTTTTCCTCAGCATCCAACAACTTTTTCAGAAAAATGGCCTTAGACCACCAACACAGGAATCAATAGACTGTAGCAGCTCAGGTTTCTGAGGCTGCTGAAGAACCATCAAAACTATGACTGCTAAATATTTAGATACATKTAGAATATCATAGATCCGAACAAGACAGGTGAAGGGAAAAGACAAAAAAATCTTATACAGCCCTATAGCTTTGCCTCCTATGAAGTCCGGACCAAAGAACCGAGAGCCTTTTAATCTTGCTGTGCAAAGAGCAAGATGCCCTTACATCAATTACACTAGCCGTTCATTCTATTTAGTTTTTTAATTGAAATGTCTTTGTAAGAAATAGACATCAGTGTCATGGGGACCTAGACCCTTGATCAGCAGAAAGACAGATATCAAAACAGTAGTAGCACTTCTTGCTAGTATGAATATCACTAATTGTAATGACTATGTTTAACCATGTCCGTTTGTGGTTTTTTCTTGTTCTTCTGCAATAGCATACAAATTGATCTCGTAGTTCTAACTACAGCACATTTAATTCCTTCAGTCCAACTTTTTAAGACAAATATTAGCATTTAGTTTCTGCATTTATGTGAGTGTCTTTCAGATTTCATTTTACAGTGGTGTGTAACTGTTGTCTAAACTCCAATGCTTTCATCTCTGATAGCTATAGAAAATCATGCTATTTTATTAAATTCCTCGCTTTAATTAGCCACCTGGGTACCTTGGCCAAAAAGTTAGTAATGTCAGCCAAAAATAAGTGTTACATGCTTAGTATAGCCTTTACTCTATTTCATAAAGACTTTTTTTTTCCTCTCAAAACATCCAAAAAATGCAGACATGCAAAACACTCCCAAGAGCAAAATCTGTAACATTTTCTAAAGGAATATGTCTCTGTAATAATTTTCATTACATTAAACAGCATTACAATGGGACCAGCTGTCTGCAAGTCAATCAAAAAATTCTCCAGTATGTTAGGAACCTGTACCCCTCAACAAATAAAAAAAAAATAATAGAGTGCAATAAACTTACCAAAGAATGTTTTTCACAAATATAAAAATATTTTATGAAATACAACAATTTAGTCAAAACAAGTAATTTCTATAAAATGAGAAAGTCTCAAAAATACGTTTTAAAATTTAATCCAGTACACATATTTTAAACAATCAAACATCACCTATTGTTCAAGGCATGCACTGGGTAGAGTATTACCAACATCATTACTTGAAAAAATTATTATTTTTAACAGATCATCTCTTTCTCCTCTATAAATAGTCCACACCTTTACGAACAATTCATGTATGTGAGCAATAAAACGAATCTTAACATTTTACTAGGCACTCTGAATCTCAGTAGCTAGTCATGCAGAAGACCTGATCCTGTAAATCCTGTCCATGTGAATGTCCATTCTGAACTACATTAATTCAGTAAAACTCAGTAGAAATATTTCCAACAGTTCAGTTCTCACTGTCTTAGAAATGACAGTATGCATAGGTTCCCATTTGATTTATTGAGTCAAGACTAAAACAACAGCATAAGGGCAATTCTTTAAAATTCAGATCCAACTCCACTGAAAATCGTAAGATAGAATTTCCATTAAGATATGAGAAAAGTTAAGTATTGTTTCTGGCATTTTCCTGGAATACAAATGTATTTGCTACTACCAATCTATAAACCTGAAAAMCAAAGATGGGTTAGACTCTAGCAAACTGTAAACATCACAAGAGACGTTAAGAGTGTTATTGACGGACCCATTCCTGACACAAACATGCAAGGACACTGTTTATTCACTTACAACCCATAGATGGATTTGTCTGGGGGAAATAGGTATTATCATTATAAGAAAATCTATACCCATGACAGGCTGAAATTTTGATACGACAAAGAAAACATAACATACCTCAAGTAACCATCATTTTTCTAAAAGAAAGCCCTCATGCTTGACTGCTAAATTTATTTAATAAGTTAGACTCTAGTCACCTTAAGATTTATGATATGCTAATAAAAAACTAAGTAGTATCTTCCTGTGCTGTCATTTGCATTTACAAAAACTTTCAGGTTGGGATTTTTTTTAATCCAGATTCTATAACCTAAACCAGTATTAGTATCCAAAATGTCTTTTAAAATTTGGATGTCCTTATTCTTAACCTTTTTTATTTTCTTTTTGTTAACTAATACAATTGTCATGATGATAATTAAAGAATACCTTAAATGCAAAACCAAAAGCAATCATGCCAACCATTAAGAAGTTAATTAGTTGGACACAGCCAGCATGTCCAACAGAGCTGACCTTCAAAATAACTTTTATTCTTTCTCCCTTGATGGCAAAAAATTATATTGGGACTGATCTTTTTTTAATGATGTAGGTGATGCTCAGAAGCTTGTACGTTCCAGGCCAAATCATTCATCTATCTTTATGCCCTGATATAAACCAGCAGAGGCTAACGATCATAACCACAGGGAGAAAACAGATTAAAATTTATTTACATATAAAATAATAACATTTTATTTCATAAGCATTTTGCTTTTTTCCTTGTAAAATGAAATCTACTGACTGCAAAACTGCAAAGCCAGCTCACCATTGTACACAATGATTTTTTTCTGTGAGAGCCACTGACTAGCAAACATGTCATGTTACAGCAACACAGAATGCTACTATTTATTGCTAGTGCATTTGTTTAAGAGTGAGGAAAGAATTAGTATGTCCAAAGTTGCAAAGAAGAATATTCCTCATTGAAGTAAGGTGTGTCACAACTGCAGTACCAAAAAGCAAAAAGAGAAACACAAAGGTACAAAGCAGCTGTCTGGTTCTTCCAATAGCGAATCTTCAAAACACAGAAAAATGTGTATATGTGGCAGGGCTAAATGCATCAGCGTGAACTGTTTCAGTGATGCCCTACCAAAACTGATCCACAACCCGCACCAAGTGCATATTCACCACTGATACAATATACTCCACCCACAAAACAAGCAACATATGTCGAATGGAGCCTAAGAAAGTCCCAAAGCTATAATTAAGCAATTTACCACTTCTAATATGTTACCCCCTCCAGAGTAATTATTTCATCTGGGGTTTGTCTCTTTGGTTATTCCGACAGTCTGATGACTAAACTGCTATGAATATCTGTTACTTTGTTAAAAATGGTCCCAACACTTGTAATACTTTCTCTGCACAGCCTCTTTATTCCATTTGATAACACTATACAATACACCCAAATTCTGACAATATAAGTGGCCAGAAAATTGTCTGCCTTAAGGAGGGCATGGCTCATACTGATTCATCTGGAACTAAAGTATAACATTGGCGTAAATCAGCTCCATTCTCTATTTCAAAGCTATTACACCATTTTAAAAAATAACATTTCTTCTACTGCTTTTGAAATTGGAAGTCTTTCTGCTTTTAATGTGAAAATTTGACAGACCAACATAAAAAGCTCAGAGATTAATACATACCACTACATAGCACATATGAGTAAAGTATTTTGAATGAAGACTTACTAAGGAAGAAAAAAAAAAAAAAAAAAAAACAAAAAACCATTCCTCAATTTTTGTTTAGACAGACTCAAAAGGAAAAACCAGAATTTTTTCCATGTCTGTTATCATAAAGGCCACATTTTGGAGGAATCCTTCATCCCAAAATCCCAAGGGATTCCTTTCTTTGCACGTCTGACTAACCCACTACCATCCTATAGAAAAAAATCCTGTCTCACCTTTGCCCTTCTTGCCCTTACTACTCCCAAGCAGAAAATCTAGCAGATCTTATTCCTCCTCTTTTCTTTTCTCTCTAGAAGAACTAGATTTTTCCCTATCTAATTCCCACTGAAAAGGAGCAGGGGCAAGTTTTCAACCGCCTGAACTAATTGCCTTTATAATTGTTTAGACTCCTAAACTGTGTAACAACTTAACCTACCACCCTACGGCTGACCCTGTGACACAATTTCATTTTTATAGTGGCGCTATCTGATCTGGTAACTGAAAAAAATATCCATTCTACAGTGACATAAATGGGAGTAGCTCAACTTCCTTAGCATGTCTATTATAATACGGGATGAGAAAGAAAGTTTGAGTGGATGTCTCCTGGAGAGACAGGAAAATATTGTCATGCTGGGGCTGGACTGCCCCTGCTGCCAGGAAGGCTAAAAGGGGACATTAAGACCTTCCCTTATGAAATAAGCTTGTGACAACTGAGTAAACATTTGTTGCCTTTTGGACAAGAGAACTTGGAGGAAGGTAATGTTCTGGTTAACTTTGGCCAAACTGACTTTGTCTTTTGGTAATATAGGCCAATATTCTGCTATACACCTCAGAGAATATGATCACAAGAAGCTAATATTGTCATCTCCTACTGAAGAAGAATGCTTGGTCTTCTTTCTGCCATTCACATGAAGCTGAGACTACGGCAAACTCCATGTCACAGTTCATACTCCCATCTACTCACCAGGAAAACTGAGAAGCACCCCCTGTGTTCTCTCTATGTTGATATAAAGGACTGGAACCAAAATGACCAGTGCAAACAATGGACAAAAATAATAATCCAAACCAAACAATAATTTTAAAATCTCCAAAGAATTTGATTCCCACATCCCTAATCCTCCAGTTGAATGAAAAATGCTGTAATGCCCAGAGTTACCAGTTCAGATAAATGAATTTTAGTATATACAATGTTTTCATTACATTCCCAGCTCCTGTTACCAATGGATTACATAGCTATTTCAGTTTCAATCAAAGGAACAAGCTTGTAGCCCACACAGATCTATAGGTCCCAAACAAAAAACACAAGGCGATTCTATTACTGGGTGTAAAAAAAAAAAAAAAAAAAAAAAAAAAAAAAGCCACGAATTCAAATAATGCCTTTTTTTTCTTCTCCCCCCTCTCCCCCCAAATCTCATTATTTCAAATGTCTGAAGCCTGGTTTAAGATTTCTTAATACTCAGATTATGACAGTGCTTCAGAGTGACAACTATTTTGCCTCCAAATGCGCCACAGAAAAATATTGTTGCCTTGAGAGAACCAACAACTCTGCCTGGTAGAAACAAAGCGAGTGTCACAGAAGTCACTGAAACATTTCTCACCTCAAAGACAAAAACATGGGAGGAAGGGTTTACCTAACACACAATCTGGGAAGTTTTCCAAAATCTTTGTTTAAGAAGTGTTTAGTCTGACACAGTTCCCTCCAAAGCCCTAGAGAGATGCTAGAAATATCCATGAGGATAATGCATGAATGAAAAAGACCTACTAAAATCCTATTCCAAACTATGGTTCATATCACCTTGTTTCAACACATATCTGCACTGCAACCACTGAAACTCCAACACAGTGCATTGCACTACTGTCTTTCTCAGCACATTCTTACTGGATGACACTTTATATGAACATGTGTGAAATCTATACCAGAAGACTCATCTGTCACACATCTCTCTTGTACACCAAGGATTCTTCTGCATTTTCTTCTGATGTTCTTCTTTTAAAAAAAAATAAATACTGCTGATGACAGGACACTAGATGAGAAGGATATTTGATCTGATTTAATATGGCAATTGCTTGCTCAGCGCTTTTATTAATTGATACCATTAGCGAAAACTGTAACCAGTAACTGGAAATAGTTTGTTGCCTGATATTTGCAGCCAAGGATTTGCAGTCCTGCTGCTGCTTCATCAGGCCCTTTCCAGCTTTTGTCTAGGTAAGTTTTTTTCTTCTTTTTTTCCTTTAAAAAAAACCACACACAAAAAAAAACCCAAACAAACAAACAAACAAACAACAACAACAAAACCCCATCAACTTTTGACTTTGTCCAGTTATTCTCTGCATCCAACTGCTCCACAGCATGTCCAGCTCAGCCTGACAGCTATCAGAATCAAACCTCCTCTGCTGCACTTCATGTTTCATTGCAATTTCCTTCTGAATCAAATCTTTTAACTCCAACTCCTGGCTCAACCTAGCAGTTCTCAGGATCAATCCAGACATTATCATTCGATACATAAATCAGACTTCCCATGTTTTTGCAGTGACCTCTTCAGACCTGCAAATAAATCAGGTACACTTTGTACGATTTCTTGTTTTGACATACTAACTTCCCCTTATAAATTCAGATCAGAGCATTTCAATCCAGTCACAATCACGTTGTGATTGTGATAACCAGGCATATTACTCCTGCATTATGGAAGCAAACAATGCGAGTGGAAGAAGTGGTTCCACAAACAGACCAATTCCTAAATTTAGTTCCCCTGTCTCTTTTCAGTCACAGCTTTTTGAGGGTAAGCTGTGCTATCTCACAATGATTCTTCACATACACACCCCTCCACTGTACACAGGGAATCCTGACAGCATTGTCCCCCRGCAGGCACCAAGCTCCCCGGAGGAGTGCTGTATGGCTACTTTATTCACACATTCAAGAGGTAAAGAAATATGCTCTGTTGATCTTTCCCCTGGGGAAAACTAGTGGAAGCAGCAGGTCTAGAAAGGCATAAGAAATATTGCTCTGTCTTGAAATTAGTAGCCGTGAAACAGAAAGAGTAACAGTTCCTTACGTTCCCTCTTCCCCAAAACAGAATTGTGGTGTCAAGTCCAACCAGTCCAAAGCGGATATTTTTCCTTCAGAGATGTAGAGCTCTTTTCTCCTCACATCCAGTTTATGCTGCATATCCATTTACTTCCATTGAGTATTTACACTCCAAATCAAAACCAAAAAAAACCCACATCACTGAGAAATTACAAATATCGTTACTTATTTAAATAATCCATTTCTAATTGTGTCAGAAGTTATTATTTTAACCTCTGCATGCCTTCAAGCAAACTGAAAGGGCAAAGTATAGAACTGAGCAGACAGGTTCAGGAGTGAGTGGGATAAAAATGAACAACAATGCATTATCCTGTTCCAGGGACCCGTTTGTATCTTTTTATTGTTTATCACTATGATTTTTGCTTATTTTGTAGTATATTATTATTYTACTTTTTTTTTTAAAGAAAGCATAATTCCAAGGAAGTAAACTTTCTACTTTACTATTTCTTAAAAAAAATGCAATGTAAATGTACACAAATTCAAAATGACACAGGTAATCAGATAAGCCTAAATAATCTCTTCTCAAATTTTCATCTCTTTCAAAATGTTTAAATGTTAAAATGTTCACAATGTTAAAATGTTGATTCTGTATATGTAGCAAACAGACTAAAACAGAAAGACATGACAACAATCTGCCTGTTATCCAATGTGACAACTATGTTTCTCACTCAGAATAACCAGTCTCTCAGAAGACTAATGTATATCACAGATTCTCTCAGTTTTCATTAGTACACTATCTCAATTTCTCCAGGGAAATTATCTTTGAACAACATATCACTCTGCCCTTGGAACCATCAAACTGACATTTGACAAAACTGTGGAAGGCTCGTAAGTTAAATTTAAAACTCCATTAAACCTTGCCTTACACATCTCATTGAGCTCTAGCCTCCCACGGAAACAATTAGGAAGGCCAAAATCAGAGGCTGGTGGGAAAACTTCTAGCACTGGTCAGTATATTATACACGGAAGAAATATCCACCTCCTCCTTACCAGCAGGCAGAAAAGTTTGGGGACTATATAACCTGCTGTAACCTAAATGAAAAAAAAAAAAAGTTACTGTACGGATTCTTGTGCTCAGAACATTTTTTATTGTATAGGTAGATGCACATGAGGGAGTTATGCCAATGTATTCGATTTTCTTGTTTGCCATCAGTATCAATAGCCCGTCATGTTATAAAACAGATGCAGCATTGTTCTTACCATTCTAACTCCATATAAATATGGACCAATGAAATGACTGCTGAGGACATATTGATTAGCAGAAATTAAAGAAATTAATAGATCTGTTTCTTAAATTAAGTTTTGACTTTAATGACGATTCAAGCTGCGAAAACTTAACACTTCACTGAAATCCCACAATAAACTCTAATCATACGCTACAACTTATCTAGGACTCTAGGGATGAAAGTTGGCAGGGTTATGAGGACAGTTTGCTTCAGCAAGGTCAGCTGGTTTTTTAGGTCAATAAAACATAACAGAAATTGCACCTCCAACTGCTGAACAAATGTTTCTGCATACCAATCATTGAATTCCAGTGAAATCAACCATAATGACAACCGCATAGCATAATACCTTTCTTTAAGCTCTCTCTGGCTAGGGAGATTTTCAATCAATGTTGAGTATGTTCTGATAGAAATGCCAGAGTGGTCACATTCAGACAATAATTTCATCATAGCCAATTCCAGAGTAAATCCATTTAATTAATTTCTGGAAGAAAGAAATATTCTGAAAATAAATTAAGTATTTTTATAATTCAGGTGTAATAACTATTGATTCAAGCACGTTAAAATGTGCTTGTAGTAGATAGACAATGAAAAGAAAGTGTTCATCTGATTCATTATTGCAATCAATAAGCCTCAAATTTCAGAAACAAAATTTTCCACCTGGAAAATAACTTGAGATTGTGATGTGCACTAAAGCACATCAGGAAAAAAAAATCCTTGTCTTTTCAATCTTTTCATAATGAGCCATCTTTTGCCATACAGTTAGAAGGCATCCACGTCAGAAACTTCTCTGACACGTCTGAACCGGGAAATGTGAACTGTGCTTGGTTTTGAGACTAAGATACTAAAACTCTCCCAAACTGGCAAGCTCTGCTTCTATATGAATAGAGAACAATGCTGTGCAAAAAGTATACATTGACATCAAAATTCTGAGGACTTCAGATCTGAACACATTATAAAGGCAGATTGGACATTTGCCATGATTCTAGTCAAATGTGCTGCATGGCAACCTGATACCTGGAACCATATCTGCAAATGCAAAACTTTGGTAGCCAAAATCCACCTGGAAAGTCTTTGCATTATACACCCGCCTTTATACTCCAGTCCGATTGATCTATGAAGAAGTAAGCGCTTTCTACCTTGATAATGATTGAAAACCAGGTCTGTTCCTGCCTAAAGCAAAGCTCCTTCAGTACAGGAAACAAAACTTTGTGCAAGTTCCAATCACCAATTTCAGAAAATGAAAAATAAGGGATGAGCTTAAGAGTATAGAACTGTCTTAAATATCTGTCACAAGAAAAAAAAAAAAAAAAAGCCACATTCTGAAATGAATGGGGAAAGGAAGAAGCAGATGAACCTGTAGTTCAAACCATACAAAGTTATTAGTTTCTAAAATACCAAGTAGATGTTTTAAGACTTTGCTAACTTACACTTTACAGCCATTCATAAGCATGAAAAAGAAAAATTAACATCAAGGCCTACTAAGAGAAAAAAATGTTGACCAGATCAATTTTTACTTTCAACAAGCACCACAAGACATGTAATAATACTTGATAAGATGATAAGATTACTCAAAAGCCGTGCACAAGCACAAACGCTAGCTAAACTGATCTAAAATCTGGAAGAAAGAAAAACATGAATCTGACTAGATGATACTATATACAAACACAGCATATCATACACATACATACACCTCCCTTGCAGGTTTCTGAACCAGAAGCTGAACCACTCCAACTCATCCTATTATGTTTGCAGTAACAGTAAAAGGGGTGATAGTGAAGTATTAAGAATAAGTGTCTGATCTTAGGTATAAATCCCTGTGTATACTATCGTTATTGTTCAATCCATTACCTACTGGGTTGGGTTGTCTACCAAAAAGTTATTCCCAATGTTGAACTCCCTAAACAAAGATAATAAAAGTAAAACTGAAAGAAGAAAAAAAGCTTTACACCAAACAACATATGAATTGAATATGTTGTTAATAAACAATTTTTCTTACAGACTTTTGACAAAAGCATTCATTTACTATAAAGTTTCTGATCTAGAAATGGAATGACCAAAAACTTTGCAACTGGGACAAGCAGAATAAAAACAAAAAAACAAAAAAAGACAAACAGAAATTATTAATATGGAATCAAAATGGTCAAATAAATGAAGCATCAATGAAAACCTTCATTGCAGAAGGAGCAATTAAGTAGGAGAGCAGAAAATACTGACCTGGAAGTCAAGCTGGTTGGAGTAGGGATGAAAGCAGCAGTTTGGAGAAAAACAGATAGGGAGGAAGACAGCAAAAGAGAATAAAGGGAGGAACACATTAGTTCTTTAAAAATATAACAAGCAGATGTTATATCAGCAGATTTTATTCAAAAAAAAGAAAAGGGAAGGGAAAGCAAGAAGTAAAATAAAATTTCTGTAGCAGTGTATCCTTGCTGTGCACTGAATAAAACAGAAATTTTAAAGTAAAATGGCATCTTGTCATTTGTGGACTGTGGAAAGCCATCCATATTTATAACCATCCAAATGCATACACACACCAAATGGAACAAATAGATTAGGTGGATATCGGTAGTGTTCACTGCCACACAAATGTCTCATCATATACCACGAAGTCTTTTTCTGAACCAACATAGGTTTGGTGACCCAAATTCATCAAGTCTTCCCATGAAAGCTAAAACAGCTAAACAGTTTGGCAGCTTGTTCAAAAATATCATTTAGAAGTTCACAAAGCACTGTACCTAATAATCAAAGACAGAGATTTGCTCCCCTCCCCCAGGAAATACAGCCCCTTCTAATGCTGACAGCAATTTTTTTCTTCAGTCTGAAGAATAAGGTTAATACTTCATCACTGAAAATACTCTGATGCTTGATAACGTACTTGTTAAAAAATACCTAACATGCCCTTTCAATTAAGTAAGGCAAAAAAAAAAAAAAAATCCCTGCCTGACACCCAGCTAGACTAATCCTTAAAGCTCTCACTGGTGCACAGTTTTTCATTCACTTATGAAAGGGAAATCTTTTAAAAGCCACAAAAATACTTTCTCGAACACAATTATTCCATATACTGATGTTTTGTCATTTATGCAATGAATTGTCAGTGCTCTGTGGACTTATTTTCATCAGAATTCAAATCCAAATCAATTCAGAATGAATTAATTGTAGCCTGAACAGCCCAAGAGCTTAAATGTGCATCTATAGTGTTATTAGCCAAAATTTACCACTGTATCTGAGAAGTAGATAACAAAAAAAACAAAGTTCTTGTTTAAAAACAAACTGGTTTTGTCTCATAGCTAGTATAGTATTTTTAAATGAACTYTCATATTGTTGTAAGCTTTGCTGAGAGGCTACACTCAATCAAGCAAATGACTGACCACCTAGCATACCACTGGAGAAAAGCAGATCCAAGATTTTGCAATCTACACTATGTTCTCATCACTTTCTTTCTCTTTTCAGTATAAATTTATTAATGGATTATTTATACCCATTGTATTATGTGCCAACACTCTTTTACTGAAATCACTCTTCTTTCACCCCAGTGCTTACCCCTTCACATATTTATAGAGCACAAGCATCCCTACTGAGCCTTTGTTTTGCCAGAGAAACAAACCACTGTTTGTTTGATTCCTCCTGTGACATGAGCACTCCATTCCTTTAATTATCCTACCAGTCTTCTCTGCACCTGCTTCCAGTTTTAATTCAACCTTCTCAAATATGACTGATGAGAAGTATACAGCAGTGTTCCACATGGAGTCTTGCTAGCGCTTGATGACGTTAATACCTTCCTATCCTTACTGCAGAAATTTATTCTGGCATATCAGGATTCACACCTCGTTATTTAGATGTCGTCTTCATTATTTAGATGGCTCATAATGACACTGCCAATAAGCAAATTCACCCAATCTTTCTCTTCCTAAACTGTACCAAGGATTATCCTTAGCTTACAGCAGGCAGTCTTACAGTTCCTAACTTCACAATCACGCATTTTGTACTATTATGTTTCACTTAATTTCATGATTCAAACTCCCTAGCATATTTCATAAATATACTTTTCGTTCTAACACCATTAATAAAAGCATTAAACAATATACTCCTTCCATCCTGACAGTTCCGTTTCAGCTACAGTTACTGCTCTTTGGCTAGGCCCTTCACATTAAAATTTAAGCTGATCAGTATCTTATGTAGTTTAATTTACATTATCAAAAAAACAAAACAAAACAAAACAAAACAAACCCACAAACACCACACCATATTTCCTTCATCAAGAAAACCAAAGAAAAACATCAAGCTAAGTTTACTGAAAGTACATTATGCTGGGATACATTGCATTTAATTTTAACCTGTTCTCATTATAAAGATATAAATCATGAAAGTTGCAATAAAAGTTATCAAACAGCTTTAATATAGGAGAAGGAATTGGCTCTCCTATGTAGTAGTAAGAAGTTATAAAATACAAAATTAATATATATGGAGTAATTTAAGAAACAGACCAACATGTTTTTATATATGAGGAATAGCATGAATCATGAATCTTAAGTGATGTAACTCAGAAGTGGGATAGTTTCTGAGGCAAAAAAATCACGTTAAACCCAAAGCAATTACCATTCATATGAAATCTTCCTCAGAATTATTAATAATGTTCATCTGCCAAATAGCATACACTTAAAAATTTAATTGCCCATATCTTGAAGCAGATATTTCTACCTTTGAGTATTTGACACCTTCTATGTCAATAATTTCTGACAAATAGTAGAACATTAGTATTCATCATCTTCTTTTAATTCTTGTTTGAATTTGTGAATAACTTTATTACAAGTTTTCACTTTTCAAACTGATTTATACAAGTACACTTCATTACACTGATGAATTTACATGTGAATTTAATAAATACTGTGAAGATACTAAGCTTGCAATATTCTAGATTATAACTCTCAGAAATTTATGTTTACAAATTTTGAGAATTTATGTTGTTGCAATTATCTTGCAATGTAAAGATGTTGGCATAGCAGTGAACACGGATCCCAGCAAGCTATTAACCAACAAATACATTTCAAAAGAGCATTCATTTTCCTACAAAACCCCAGAGATGCCCTTGCATCTGAAGTTAGGGGAAATGTTGAAGATATGCTGTTTCTGAGCAAGAAAAAAAAGAAGGGCGAAAAGTAAAGAGAGAAAATAGCAACCTAGAGTACATTATATGAATTACAAAACAGCGGGACAAGAAGGAAAGAACATTTTCAAATATGCTTCTGTTAAAGTTGCAGTCATTTTCACAATGCTTTATTCCCATAAAGTGGGTAAACTGAGCTTTGGCTCCACCTCTTCCCTTCAATAATGAGCCAATCAAGTAGTTATTACAAGCAGAAAAACTAGTAGCACTTCATAAAATGTTACAGCAATTTACACTCTACCTAACCCCCTAGAAAGAATTTCAACATCAAAGTTCCCTCTCTAGGGACACCAACAGGTGGCACAGTTACATACAGTTTAGATCTTTAGGTTAGTGTTTTTAGAAAAGAAGGAAGAGGAAGAGAAAATAAATTAAATTTTAGAGAAACCTAAGGTGAGCCTGATTAGTAAGAAGGGTTAGATACCCACTCTCTAAAAATATTTCCCCATTACACCTTTATATTGCTGGCAGATTGCAAGCCTTACTGTACTAACCAAGAAATTTGTGCCTGTGCTTATGCATGGTGGAAAGTAGCTTTAAGACTCCATTACCAAGTAGAGGAAGTAACTTCTGTTGATGAAATCAATAATAGATAATTTTTATTTAAATCCTTTTTTTCCTAGTTTACAATAATTAACTTATATATACTGTGTGTATAAGAATTTGGAATTAATCTTGAAAGCTGCACATAAGTTAAATCAAGTGAGAAACTGCATTAAAGTTAATAGAATTCATAAACAAATCTTAGAGCATGATGATTCCCCAAAATTGCAACATACTACTGTCCTTAGCTGGTCATGCCACAGATATCTTATTGTAAGCATTACAGAAGCACTTAAAGGTTAATAACAAAGCTTAACTACTTCATCACATTCAAAGTACAATATATCCTGTTCAAAAAGTCTGTGCTTACTCAGTGGTACCAAATTATTTTCTGAAAAGTTATTTCAGGATAAACACCCTCATCAACAATAACAGACTGGAAATTTGTGTCCCAAAATTTCAGTGATAAAAGCGCATCAAATTTTCAAAAAAAAATTAATACAAAATTAGAAAATTCTGTCCATTACATAACCACTACAGGGCTTTCAGACAATAAGAAGAGGTTGTATGCTGATAAGGCTGTAGCAATATCTTTGCATCCCTTGGTTCCTTGTTTCTTTGTAATCATTGTTTTGTAATCAATAATTCTCAATTTAATTCAAATAAATCTAYTGACCTATATTGATATTTTAGCTCTTTTTTATATAAAATATTTAAATCAAATTAACTAATTTGCTAAAAATTTTAGATCACAAGCTTCACTACTTCATCATGTTCATCTTTTAATCTTAATTGTCATTTTAATATTCAACCATTCAACGTGTATGTGATTGCTACTTAACAAATCTCCTAAGATTATCCTCTTGAACAAAAGTTTAGCATGTCTACTATTGCGTCTAGTATCACACAATAATTCAGTAGGTTTTATAGCCCAATGAGGATATCAGTTACTGTTTCTGTAAAAACTATACAGTCAGTTTCCACCAGTTTGGTCACACCGGGAATCACTATATTRCAAGCCCAGGTCTGTAATTGCTCCTACAGTACATGCACCAATGGGTGGGATAGGCAGCACTTTCTTGACCACACAAATTCACTAATCGTGTTATYTTTTTCCAATATGCTGCTTTAGGATTTTGGAAAGTTTAGGCAGAACTCACAGTCATGGTGCACAAAGTGACCACTCTTCATTACTAGCTTCCTCTGGTATCTACTTTACACATTAAAATCAGTGCAAATATTAGAGTATTCTAAACTTCTGAGGTGGTGAGAGGGGTAATTGCTAATTAAAGCTCATGTAAACACTCAGTTCTATTTTGGATACAAATCTCCTTTTTTCACTTTAAATTCGAGGTCTCAGTTCTCATGACACTTTGATTGCTAACTATATACCATTCATTATTATCATTATTAAACCTTTGCCAAATGTCTGCAGAGAAAGATAAGTTTTGGCAACAGATAACTGTGAAGGCTGATAAGTCATCATCAGTAAAAGATGCTCTACACATCTTCCTTTCCAAGCTGGCTGTTTTCCTCCCCCTAAGGTAACCAAGATTTCCGGCAGATCTTCCCCTCTTTCACGGTAATTCTCCCTAATGGGACAGAGCAGTGCTATGTCTTGACTGGAACTATAGCAATAACCACAACAATGAGATCCCTTAAACTCCTGTTTTGGAACCATGAAGCACTTCTCTTCTGACTTGATCACTAGAAAACAATTATATAAAATATTTGAAAACACAAAATTCCTTTTTTCATTTACCTAAGAGTGGCTAAGTACAGAAAAGGAACAAAGAAATCAGATCCACATAAATTGCTTATCAATCAAATAAATTGCAGCACACCATATAGGAGAAGGTTCCAAGAACCATTTAATTATTAAGGGCGTGAGACAAATGGATCCCAAAACCCTCTTGTCTCTGTTAAGGAAAGACTGTACAACCTTTCCAGAAATAAGACAAACACTGCCTGGTCAACGTCAGAAAATATTGATTTGAAGCAGACAAAGGCTACAGAAACACTGAGAAACAGTTAAAACAATTACTAAATAGTCATGAGACTGGTTAGAAATACTTACCAATACTTTTCAGGACCTCTGAGAACTAGTGATGCTGTTCACACTGAAGAAACGTGTGTGGGGACAGTTTTGGTTTACCAGTTACTCGAAAGACAGGATTGTTCCCCAACAAGGTTTTCTGGGAGTGTTGTTGTCACTGTAAATTTCATATGGCTTTTCCTATATGTGAAAAGGAAGTCTCCTCTTCCTTTTATGGAGACTAGTAAGCAAGTGGAAACCTTAAATTGTTCCAAAGTCAGCAGACAGGAGATGCAGTTCTCAGGTAGCCATTTTTTTTCATTTCTGATTCAATTTTACAAGACATAACAAATATTCTGTTAAAAAACGTATTCTACTCTTAACTCCTCTGCTCTGCAATGAAGATCAAGTAAATAAAAATGCTGCTCAATGTAAGACAAATAATACAAGAATTACCTTTCTAACTCAGCAATTTTCTTATCTTTGTCATTCTTCTCATTCTCTACTTCCTTGAGTATTTCTAGAAGTCTGTCAACCTCAGCCTGAGCTTTGCCACATTCTTCTCTATAGTATGATGCCTCCTTGTCAAGCTGTTTCATTCTGTCTGCAAATTCTGGATTCATCCGTGCCTCCTCTTCAGCCTCATGAGCCTTCAGAATCAATATTTTTAAAAAAATAAGGATGACAACAATTTTTATAGCTCTAAAAGCTTTACTTCCTCAGTCTTGGAGTTCAAATTTTCATTAAAAAGGATTATGGGTATCTCTGTCCAATGACAATATTTTCTACAGAAGCATTATAAAAAGGAATGAAAATATCTTCATAGTCTAAAATTATAGTCAAATGCTATCACCTGAAGGGGGAGGGAATTTATTAAGGTCTTTTTACATATTAAAGTGAACATATTTTAAGGGTGTTTTTTAAATTAAAAAAATCACCTTGTAATTAATTTAATTCACATTAAGCTTTTAAAGCGTTTCAAATATATAGACAACTTCTTATTAAATCATATTCTCTCTCTTTCCCCATATATATACACACTTTGCCCATGTATATATATACACACACACAGATACGTATATACATACTGTAATCTGTATCACCAGATGTTTCAAATGCAGTTTGATACAAAGAATTTATAAGGAAGAAATTGTTTTTATGTAGTGCTGTTTTTAAAAGACAAACCAATAAACTAAAAAGTTGCTTTCAGCAGACATTTTACCCAATAATCCTTTTTCTCTTATCGTTAATACTTAACCTGAAACATCAGAAGAACAAGCCCATTGGTGAAAACGGCACAAACCTGGCAAACACATGCATGGATGGGTGGCAGTTTCACAGACAAGGAAGAAGGCAATGAATACAACAACAACAGTGCAGAGCCCAATCTTACTCCCATCAAACCTAATGGCAAAAACCCAATTAACTTCAATGGGAGCATGATCTGGCATCAAGTGCTTTAAACTGTTGGCTGGAATAATCACAGACAGATGGAAACAACAATGCACTGCAATGCTTAGCCTACCCCTTGCTTCCCATTATTCCTAATTGGCATCTTGAAAGAGCAGGCAAAGAAAAAACAAGTAGTTTAAGGCAGTGCACATTAAACATAGAAAATTCAGATAACATTCTCTTAAGGTACAGGAATTTTACAGAAATTCAGGATATTTAGAACTGAAGGACCTCCAACTATCTTATTACTCAGAGAAGATGTGGACTTACTTATCCTTCTTAATTTCAGGGAACAGACAATGCAAGCAAGCAATGGAAGAAATGCAGATCAAAATGAAACATGCATGTTTTGGAAAGAATTAATATAAACTACAGATACTAGAAGGTTCATATTCTTTGCAATGGTTAAAATTTTCTGTATAAATAAAGAACAAGTCTGGGTTTAGTATAAATACAACAATTAAAAAATTTAAATTACTAGGGAAGAAACTTAGGGGGTTTGCATGTAACATATCATTTAAGCATGAGGATAATAAGAAAAAAGATAGCAGATTTTAAGTGTTATTTATCCTACTGTGAGATTTTTATTCAGAAGAAATATTTGGTTGCCAAAATAAGCCAAGTGAATGACATGAGAAGCCTACTAAACCTACTGGCCTTGCTCTTCAAATTCTCTATTTTGGATAATAATACATGCTCCAGCCCCRAACTCTATGCAGATACAGGACTTTCATAACACAGAGCTCGTTTCAAGGTAACATCCAAAGAGTATCTTGATTTTACTGTTTGGGTGAGATGCTAGCAACAGATTCCTTTTCATCCTCATAAATCTTCCTGCTTTAATAATAAACTTTGATTTATTTTATACCAGGTGTTAACTGTGTCAAGACATTTACTTTCAACTAGCTTTGTAATTTTTGAAGTAAATGTAATACTCAGACTCAGGGCCAATTATGTGAGAGACAGTGTACCAATTTCCAGCTGCAAACCACTTTGATTTTCCATCAGCTCTACTAAGATACTAGACAATGTTTTATCTCTCTAAAATGAACACGAAGTGTTCTTTTGCAAAGAATAAAAATAATTCCATAGGTTCGTAAAGGTAAATTCACTCTAGAAAGAAAAAAAAATACAACCCAGCTCCCACCTTTAAGATACTAACAAACCTATGCAAAGAGCATGTTGTTCCCTATCACTCTTCAGATTTCTCCTGCTCTCCTAAGGGTAAATCCAGAATTTCACAGTAGCCCTCTAGAGGCTATCACTCTTTCATACTCCTCCCTGTCACCTTTCCTTCCCTTCTGTTTATTTTTGTGTATAATTCACTTATTTACCAGCCTTGCTGCCATCATTTAAATAACAGGCAAAACACCCACCCTCCTGCCTCTATCCAGTCTTTTCTTCACTGTAGCTTACAGGAACTCTCAGCTTCAGCCCAAACATTTTTTTTCCCCCAATGCACCTCTACCCTAGTTTTAACCCAGGACAAGAAGCAATGCAGAAGAGACAGAGAAGCCTGCTTTTTTTTTTTTTTTTTTCTTTTCATTGCCACACTGGACTTCCTATGACGAAAATACATAACTGGGCAAGAACACGATAGTGTCACCAATGCAAAGGTGCCAAATGTTCAACTATCATAGAATATTCCTGTCACAGAGCAACTCAGAAATGTACTGAACAAATTATCTACTGCGCAGCTTATAATTAAAACATCACCTGAAATAATAAATTATATTCTTTAGTTTAGCCCTATAATCCTTGCTCAATAGCATGCTAAGGAAATTAATGTTAAGTTGCAAAAGTATTTTCAATTCTTCTGCTTTCTGTGGTACTCATGCCATTCCATATTTGTGGGATGTGTTTTTGGAAAATTCTGTAGCACAAACTTGGTCATGCATTTCCCCATGGTTTTCAACACAAAGTGGAACCTATAAGGTATGATTAAATCCAATGTCATTAAGTATCCAACCTATACAGGGTTTCGAGGTGCAGCACGGTTATCCATAATGTCACATATAAATCAATATAAACATTCAATTCAAAGACAAGTATAAGATTATTCTAATCTTTAAAAAAAATAAAAAACAGTATTGCAAATCACCAATTAAGTTGGTTGCCTCTACTTTTACAAGCACTTCCTATAGAATATTTTTGGACTATTGACAGGAATCRGATTTCTACAAGGGCATTGCCTTAACGAAGAAGGAAAGGAAAGTTAGTTAAAAAGGGAGAGCAAGTACATAAAACATTTTTGAAAAAGAGCTTTCTGCAGGTGGTACTCTAACTTGCAATGAGTCCCTTGAAGGGAATCCTCATGTTGTAAACAAAGCTGCTGATACTACAAGAGAGCAAAACACAATCCATCTGACATTTCCAGGACAAAGGCATAGAATTACTTATAAGTCCCCTGTTATATTTTGAAAGATGTGTTTGGATTTGAACTAGGCACTTTTTTTTAATTGTTATATACAGATCAAGGGTGATTTGTTGACAGATGAAACTGACTTTTGAGGTCAAACAGTAGGCCCAAAGGAGAGGAAAGGCAGCTCAGCTGATATTGACCCTGCTCCCACCCGGACAGGGCAGATTTCTTTGGCTTTTTTCCAGGCTGTGAATGACAGGCTTGGATCACTTCTAAACAGAGGCTGCATGGTTATCACATGAATCAGAAAGTCTCTATCTGTTACTGCTGTCCTCTCTTCTATCTTTCTGTCCCCCTTTTTCTCCCTAAGTTCTCTGCTTTCTTGGGAAGAATACATTTTCTGTTTTTACGGGGCTTTTATGGCTAAGAGTGACTGGTTCATGCATACCTTTCATCAGCAAAGTACTTGCTCTCTTAATCTGTATCCGTAAATGATAATACTTGTGTGTGCAGATTAGGCTAGTTTCAAACTAGCACACTTGGTTTATGATGTTTTGTCTGTCAATCTTGCGACTATGTTGGTTTATGTTATTTTTACAATTCAATAAAAATAGCATAACACCCTGCTATTAGAATTTCACTAATTCTTACAGTAATTATGTATCTGTTCTGATATTTGCTTAATAAGTACTGCAAATACTTTAGAAGTAAAGTAACATTTCCTTATGTAAACCACAAATTTCCTACAGAGACACCATAATAGTGTGGTACAGACATGCAACATGAATTATTTAGTCTATTAGAATTTTATGGTACAATCATGCATGCATTATTCTACATAACAGAAATGGATGGATAGATATAGTATTTCATTTTTAAAGCTTCAGACATAAACATACACAAAAATCAACCGAGTACTTCATAAAAAAAATAAATGGAACAGTAGAATTTACATGCAAGAAATTACTTTGTAAGATCCTTCAAATTTTATTACTTTCAATAATAAACTAAAAAAAAAAATTGCTGTCACCTTAATATTTTTGTAGTCTCCTTAAAGTTCAAGATTTTTTTATTTAACTTCAGGGACTGCTTTAAGCAATTTAGAGTGGATTCTGCAAGTATTTTAAATTTTAATCTGACATTGCTCTGATGGAGCATTTGAAAAATTAAGTCTTCACTATTCAGAAAAAAGGTTCACCAGAACTCCAAACTAAGTACATCATTATATTTTCATTACAGGACAAAAATAATCACATAACTTCTTACAATCAATTTTGCGCAAAAATTCATTGGGTATTTCAAAAAGTACACCTTTCAAAACAAACATGAAGAAATGTGCACCCAATTCTATTCACATCTTATTCACACAGGTGAATACATTGTGAAGTCATTTACTCTAGAGTATGCAGGATCTGCACCCTTCCATATCATCTCCACTTTGGTACCCAAATGTGTTTAAGAATAAAACACTTCTATCCATTGCTGTATTTTAAAAATATTAGATTCAGCAATAAACGAAAGTCTTGGAGTTGATACCTGTGTGACATAGTAGAAAAAACACACTCCACCATAAAAAAATGCTATATTACTGCATGGGCTAAAAGAGGGCTACTCAGGGGTTGACTGTTATTTCTCTCACACATGTAAACAAAAGAGCATTAAAACTTCGGCCATCTGGTTTTTTATAACACTACTATCCTCAAACAAAAAAAAACGGTAAGGAAACATTCTATTAAATAAAGCATCACAATGCAGTACAAAAAAAATGTTTCAGCTAACGGCTATTATGTCACCTCAAAGAACAAAGGTGAAATCTTGGCATTGTGGAATTCAAAGAATATGTTGCCATTGACTTCTGTCAAATCACAATTTCATTTCAAGACCTTAGGTGGTTTGGGGGGAGAAGAGGATTGTTACTACTTACATTGTTAAAAGTAGACTGATATATATAAGTAGGAGAAGAAAGAAGATGAGCAAGAAAAGTTTATTTAAGAAAACCTGTCTCATGGATATACTATGATTGCTGCCTGGTGGAAAAGGATCTTGCATCCATTATTTTGGAACTGCCAACAGGCTGTCCTTTTGAACATTAAGCACATAAAGACAGAAAAAAAAAATTAAAAAGGACTGACTGACTTTGAATACCACACACAAATAGACTAGGTAGTAACAAACAAATTCCATACAGCAGAATAACTAATATTGAAATAATGACTGGAAAGCATTTATGAAAATCAAGAGAAAAGCTAACACAAAAAAGACTCCAGTCTGAAAAGACATGCACAGTCGGAGTGCAAATGATATGAATAGAAACGTAACTACCACAAAGGCAATCCAAGATGATACAGAAAAAAGGGGTTTATCGTTCAAAGGGAAAAGATCTTTACCAGCAGTGTGCTGGATGGTAAAGGTGATAATATCAGGTCTTATGCTATTTACAATCAAGTTATGACTGGATTCTAAAAACAGTTAACCAGTAACTTTAAAAGTAAATACAGCACATTCTGTGGGACTCTCTTTTCCCTTACATAAATCATGACATATCCATTACATGGTTAGAAGCTACAAAACTTAGCAATAATAGACTCCAAAGCTGGAATCCTAGTCCACTGACATTAATGGCAAAATTCACATTGACTTCAGTGAAGGCAATACCTTCCCTAACGCATAGTATCACATTACTTAAGCTACAAAACCAGTCTTCTATATCTACTATCCCAATTACACGCTAATTCCAACTATGTATTACTATGTAAACTATAACATGTAAATTGCTATTAGTTACATCATTTTTTCTGTCCTGTGATGCTCACAGCACATTAACAGTCTCAGACAAAAAATGAAAACTGTCCTCTGCAGAGAGAATATTTGTTACCGCTCTTCCTCAAACTGAAAAAGGAACACAGTCAAGTCAAAAGGGTCGATATTGTGCAATTAAAGCAGACATCGGCAAGAATAATAATGCTAAACAAGCCAAAGTAATACTGTTTGGCTTTTTCAAACACCGCCCTTTGCATTCATCATTTTATATTTCAGCATTTTCTTCTATTAAATACAATGTTTCCATATTCTTTATATATATGCTGAATGTTTAGAGTCTTTTATGAATAGAACTGATCTGAACTATTTTAA
Organism: Oceanodroma leucorhoa; assembly: GCA_030449065.1. Classification (NCBI taxonomy): domain Eukaryota; kingdom Metazoa; phylum Chordata; class Aves; order Procellariiformes; genus Oceanodroma; species Oceanodroma leucorhoa. Next base: position 1,723,978 of record JASVER010000095.1, read on the forward strand.
TTGTATGGACTTTTGACAACAGTACCAGTCACATCCTAGATATTATTACTCACATAATCAACTCAGTCACTTAAGATAAACTGAATGAATTAGAAGTTATTTAAGTTTGAAGGATCAAATAAAGTACTGCAGAAGGAGGAATTAAAAAGCAAAGCAAAGCAAAAAAAAAAACAAAACCAAAAAACACCACAAAAAAACAACCAAATCATCTGCATGCTTTTTCTAATGAAGAAGTTGAGGACCTAAAGGCTAGGATGTTTGTTTTCTCAGAAATACTGTATGTACCTATTTAATACATTTCATATTCTTAAAATGGCCTTGAAGTCCACAAAGTTCATTTATTTGGATATAATGAATATAGCATAGTGAGCATCAGAGGTATTCTGCAAAGCTCCACAGAGGAAGAGCACAACACAGTAAGGTAATGGATCCTCATGCTTTTATATGTTACAGCGGGCATTTTAAAAAAGAACTTACTGGATTGTACATCTGATTGAACAACTGTTCAGCTTGCTACATTGCAAAGTTGGAAGGGAGTGAAGCAGACAGAAGAAGAAGGAAAGATCCAGGAAAACAGCATTAGCTCAACAAAACCAGTGCATTTGCACAGAAGAACTTGTCATAAGAAAGTAGAAATTTAAGATTCTAAACATTCTTTGGCGAAAGTGAGAGGCACTGGGGAAACATAAATGTTGACTTTGGCTCCTAAAAAAGAATAGCTGGAGTAAGAAATTTAAGGTTTGTGTTACTTTCCCTTTCTCAAGTTAAATAACCCATGAAATAAAGAAAGGTGTCCACTTTTGATGATACATTAAGTGCTGGTCTCAAGCAATGAATCATGAGAAGTGCTTTTGGCTGAGGCTGCAATTTATCACCAAAGCTTCAAAGATGGTAATAATAAAAGATTAATTAAATTGTATCATTAAATTTATTACTTTCCTTTTGTTTAACACAAGACTGAATTTTCTATGCAAAATGACTTTTGAACAGTACAGCTTGGCAAAAAGTACTTTAGCAACTGCAAATATGTCAGTAAGCAAGTAAATTTAAGATAATGAAAAACAACAAAAGGAGGAAATTCTAGAGTGGATAATAGGATTATATATATATACACACACACATATATATATAAAACACTTAGCTACCTATGAGGTAATTCCTGCTGTTCTTTCACTAGTAGGAATACAAAGTAAGTCAACAAAAAGTCTGTGGACTTTTGGCAAAAAAAGTATCGAGCATTCTTCTGAGTTTTATGATTTTTTTTAATTTTATGAATTTTAATCCATAATCTTCATCACAAAAAGTTTAATAAGCTTGTCTATGGTTTTAAACATTATTTTGTGTCCCAAAATATAGCAGAGTCACATGAATAATTACTCTTTATGAATATCCTATTTATTCCTTTTTGAAATGTGTCTACTCTGTAAAATTGAAACAGTGGTTTTAGAATCAGCATCTTTTCTCCTGCTGAAATGCAAACAATCCAGTTAACTAATACTGAAAAATATTTGGATCTAATCAGACCCAATCAAAAACATCTTTATTATCAATAAATGAATCTTATTCTCTCCAAAAACAGGAAGGAGAGGAAACAAGGGAAGAAAAACTTTAAAAATGTACAGATTTTGTTTGGACTTGCCCCTTTTACAMATTTTATTTCAGGCATAGTACTTATTTACTGTTAGTGCTCATGGAAAACTAACTCCTAGCAAATGTGCACAGAATACTATCTTCATATTYATTAGTATAATTTGTTAAAACATATAAATCAACACTAAACTATGATGATTGTTCAATACCATAATGAAAAGTGCCTTCTCTATGATATTTTTAGAGAGGAGTAATGTGTAAGCTGCATTCAAATTTCTCAAAATAACAGACAGCCCTTCAGAGTCACTTTTGAAAAATAGATATAAACTGTGCCCATTCCTTCGAGCTTCCGTAGTGGTTAATGTTCACACATAAGCACACTTATGGGACATGCAGGTTAATTTACTCCAAACTATGTTGATGTTCCCTCCTACTCTAACTCAGACATATGCAAGAATAACCCAGATTTCTGTTTCAGTTAGTTTCCTAAGGAGTGAAAACATGGTGAAGGTAGATTTCTGGGGACCAATTACTTTTAACACAGGATATTTACAGGTTTGAACATAAAGTATTTTATTAGAGAAAATGTGAATTGAAAATTACTGTTTGGAGTCTACTATCATTAACAGTCACTGTTTCTGTTCAACTAAACATGCCCACAAAGAAGGTTGTAACTACATTTTATTGTGGAAATACCTGGTCTCCTACAAATGTTGGATGAATTTCCATTGGGGCTTTATGCTGTATTTATGATATAATAAAACTATTATGTTTTCAACTTTCATTTAATAATCCTTTGTATTTACACACAGAGAACATACTCCCTTTTTGTATGAAAGACGTCCCAGACACTCTCTGACTTTTATAAGTGCTTATTTTTCCATGACCATATGATGTGTTTATATGTACAGACATAAAAGTTTGACTTAGGATTTCAAGTCTTCCAAGAGGATTTTGATTTTTAAGTGATCTGTGCTTTTAGGGTTTTTAACTAATTTTTAAAAATTGAAAAAAAAGAGATTTCAGATTGTAATGAAGTATATTTTGTAGTGAAGTGAAAACTAAACAAACAGTTTCTAACAAAAGAAAACAAAATAAAGGACTTCTAGAGAAATAGTTTCTTTGGATACTTTCATTCTAATATCAATAGCATTTATAAGCTATCAAACATTTAAATTAGTTGTGTTTCCATTAAAAGCTTTTGTATATGTTTAATGAAAAAGATACCCTTCCTTCCTCTCCACAACTAAACTTGTAACACAGGCACCTAATTGCACATATTTGTTCTGAATTAAAAAAGAATAGAAGTGTAAGGTTTACGCTCTAGTATTCTTTACAYTTTGCAATACCTTCTTCACAGGTAAGGMTATTGAAACACTGCTTAAACACAGAGCAGGATACTACTCAACCTGGGTAAAAAGAGTGTCAGAATATTATCCTAACGGTGGTAACATTCATAGAACAAATAAATATTCTCTTCTAGAAAATGAAACATTAGATATCAATATAAAAAATTAATGTTTGACATACACTGTCATGAATTGCAGAAGGCAAACATAATGCCTAAACCCTGAATATGTCATGAGATTGGTGTTCAAACAATGAGAGCAGACATTACCAAATGACACAGAAAAAGGTCAAAGAAACAATGTATGGTAGAAAAAGCATCAACAAACTTGCAAATCATTTAAGCAAAAACTATTTTAATGCATCAATTTAAATAAAACCATGTTATAAAATATAGGATTTGTATGTTTTCCTTTAAATGCTTGCTTCCACTACTTGCTGAATGGAAATACTGAACTGCTAGCTGAGATAAACTATGCATTATTTTTCTTTATTATCACAAACATGTGTTCACCATCAAAGCCAAAAAAATGCCAAAATAAAACCTAGCTAGTTTCCATTTTGGAAGCAGAATTTTTTTGATTAGGAAGTAGAGCATTATTGGATGAGCCTTTAATTTTTTCCCACGGTACAAAAATTTCAGTCTACTTCTAATAGCAGTATAAATTCACATACAAATTGCTGGTTCGATAATTTCTTTCTGCCCTTCTACTTTCCCTCCAATGTCCTGCTCCCGGATCATCTATTCGTAGCAGCTTCTCAGAGTTCCCTCATACAGGTATTCAAGATAATTTCTGAGGCTCACTAGTGGCTTTGGTACAAGCCTCTTAAGAAGAAGTTAGCAGTATTTGATGCAAGCATCAGCAAACAATATAAGATTTTAAATTTACTGCCGAAGAGTAAATAAGCTCATCTTTTCCAAATGAGGGTGTGGGATGTTAATTTTTCTTTTTCTGATTGTTGTTTGTTTGTTTGTTTTAAGATGGAACTTACCTTTTTCAACTGTGCTTCCAACTTACTACACTCTTCTTTCTTTTGTTCTATGGCTATTTCTAAAGACTTAAGTTTGGAGTCTCTTTTCAGCCCTGCTGATGCCAATGAAGATGCATGTTCTTTGAGATCGATTAAACTAGACTGAAAAATGACCAAGAGTAAAAAGTTAATTCCTAGTCACCAGGACACTAACTTATTGCCAACTTAGTAATCACTTAGATCCTGTTCCCCCTCCCCTTCCCCAAAAAGAGTTGACACAAAGATAAGCATTGATAGCAAAAGACACCGTTTTGAGAATACAACCAATTGGAACCACAGGAGCAGGCATGCAGTGAAACATAGAAACGTTCATCATACAGAGAAGTTGATATTATATTCTGGAGGTACAATTACTTTGAAGACTATTGCTCTACCTGACAAATGAAAACAGGAGCAACAATGGAATATTTGAGCCTACTGGAGGTTCATGTAAAAGAAAAAAATAGAGATAATGACACACAACTATGCAAAAACTGAAGCAATATTTTATGTACAAAAGTGAGGACTATGAAGAATGCTTAAGAAAATAGCAGTTCAGAAGCTGAGCACTGAAGTGGCAGAATTTCAGTACTTAAAATGATTCAAGAGTAATCCTAATGCACTTTCTTTCATCATAATGACATAGATAGAAGAACATAGATTTTACTGAAAAGACTGACCTCTTTTTCTGTCAGTTCAGCTTGTAAAGCATTAACTTTCTCCTTCAGGTCTTTGTTTTCTTTTTTATAAGATTCAATTTCTTCAAGTCTTTCTCTGTCATCTCGCTCCCTTTGCTCCTTCAAGCGCTCTATAATTCTTTCCTAACAAGGGAAAGAATTGCAAAATGGAAAAGTTGGGAATCATTTTAAGAAAAGACAGAATAAAATTTCTTTACATTAAGTAGCACTTAGAAAAATCAACCTTCAGAAGCAGAGGATGATTGAGTTAATGGTATTAAAGTCAATGCAAGATTTCCCCAGATTTCAAAAGCATCAGATCAAGTTTTATATACTTGGTAAGAGTAACATAGTACAGAAACTTCATTAAATATCTATATGGATATGAATATTTTTAGTCTTGTGATAAATATGGAAAATTATTAATCTCAGTAATGTATTTCCTGTATTCATAAGTGATTGAAGTCTTGAATAAAAGTTCAAAACAGAGAGGTCATGACTAGTTTACTCAGCTTGAATTTGGTTATGTTTTTTGAATGCTAGTAGCCTCTATAGTGGTTGCAAGAAGTTTTCAAGGTTTCAAATCTAATTAGAAATCAATCACTTGTTAGCTATCAGTAGCTTACAGTTTACATGTATTATATTTTCAGAGAACAAAAAAAAAGTTGTCCACGAGACAGAAAAAAGTACCCTGATACAACTTATGATATGCAAAGGAAGTTTTTTCTCCATCTAATTAACAGTAACCCTACACACATTTAAACTCAACCATGTTTTTAAATGTTTTGCTGACTTCCAGTTACTATTATAAGGATTGTTGAAAATCACCAGTCAAGGACTGGGTGATGAATTCAAATGGTGAAATGTAAAAAGCAGTAGTATGGTTTTGTTAAGCTTTGATTATATTCTTCAAAATCACATTCTGCCAATACTTGAAGGTTGCAAATACTAACCAGAGAGAAATATTTAGGGTAAAATAAAATAACCACTGGAATTGCATTTGAATTGGGAATAGGTCAATTTAAGCAGAGTATCAGGGGAACTACTAGTATCATTTTCGAAGTGGTAGTCAGGGGGGCAGTGGAAGCAACATCATTCAGGAAAGTTAAACCTATGTGGGACAAAACTACATCCTGAGTGATGAAGTTCTGCACTACCAGTGGTGTGGCTTAGGTAGATCCATCAGCATACTCACGGATCCTATTCAAGTCCTTTTGTACTTATGCTTGAAATCTCCAAGTAGTTTAAGAGTGGGATCAATACTTAAAATACTATTTCATAGAACTGGACAAGACTGATGGAAGTCTAATATTATTAGAAACAGAGAAAAATCTCATGCTAATTCCCTCTGTCCATGATTCCTTATGCTGCCGTATATAGTACACATATACATAAAGTTTACCTTTGCCCATATCAATATAGTCTCAGTTGTGGTTATTATATCTCAAACATTACAATGTAAGCAACATTTAAGCAGCTGTACATCCCATTCTGATTTGTAATAAACTTAGTCCTTATAATGAAAGAAAAAAGTTAATTCATTATCAAAGTTAGCTTAAGTAGTAACAGTACTTTTAAAAAGCGTAGATTGTTCAGACAATCCTGTTTATTCATTCATTTTCTCCATACACTAGGTATGATGTTCCTCCAAGCTCTAGAGGATCTTCTGAAGATTGCTTCTCTGCTTTTTAAAGCTCAAGGCATATTTTTCAAAAAGCCAGCTGTCAACACTTATATGCATAAAAAAGAGCCTAAACTCAAGGCTGTGATTTTCATCCCAGCAGTCTTCAAGCTTGGAGATATTAAAAACTCAGCTGGACAAGATCCTGAGCCAATTGCTCTAGTTGACCTTGCTTTGTGCAGTTGGGTTGGACTAGATAATCTCCAGAGGTCTTTTCCAGTCTCATTGGTTCTGTGGAATAGGCAGAGACATTTTCTAGATTCTGTACTTCAAACACTTGTTGTTTCTCTTCTGCTCAGTCTCTCTCCCCCCATTTTCACAATTCATCCCTTTATAACAGTGACCACATCAGCAACTCTGCTGACAACTGTCCGTTGCCCCTGCTTGTTGTCTGTTCCTCCTTTCATACTGCGTAGGCAAAGGAACTAGTTACTAGAAAATGGAACACACACAGTGCTTTCAGAAGACTGGGAAGTTTTCTGTTAGCGTCCCCTTGTATTTTCAGCTTCTATATATCTGCCTTTCACTAAGCGTCTGTTGCAGATCTCCCATTTAAGTCACTCTCCTATCATTTAAATGCCGAATTATCTGCACGTATAAAGTTTAAAACTGGTAATCAGTTTCTGTATGAACTGAATAAATATTTTATTATTTTAAATTACTGATTTAAAACTTGGCTACCCTTAAATCAATTTGACTGTAATGGGTTATGCATTTCCCCGAAAGTATTTAAATGCCAATTCAAGAAATAGAAAAATTCAGCTTCTCATATTGATCTTTACTTATTTGGAATGTCTCTATGTGGTTGCTTATTACATAGCTAGTTGTAGACCCCAGTGTAAGTGCAATTAAGCATATTAGAATTTTAATTTAAATCTTAATTTTTATATTTCCTTGTTTTTATTTTAAATATGTAAAAATTAACTTACTTTTGCATTATGTTTATACAGCAGACGTAAGCTATGATGCAACATATTTTATTATGTAACATGAGCTGTTAAGATCAAGTATCAAAAGCAGATGTGGGGTATTCATCTTCATAGATGCTTGCTATATGACTAGTCTATTATTGGACGTGAAACTAGGCATAAGTGAAAAACATGTGATATATTTCAAATATATTCCTAACAGAGCCATTTCAAATATTTATGTTGCTCTGATAAATTAATTTTTTTTCTTCCAGTTATATCATATTGGCTTCCAGTTGTAGTAATTTTGTTTCGTCAATAGTAAAAATTTTTAAAAATGCATCCCACTGAGTATTTTATAATGTAATTATACATATTAGTAAAATTAATGTTAAATATTATTAGGTTTAAAACAATTAGATAAAGATCTTTACCAAATAAGTAGTTATATTTACGTTTGTAAATAAATGTATCTTGAATCTTTTAGACATTGGAAAATAAACAGCATTATACTGAATAATCTTATAATAAGAATATCGGCATAGTTATTATTTGTTACTCAGTTCCTAAGGGAAACCTTTTCAAAGGGCTGGAAGTTCATAGTGCTACTTTCATTTGCATCTAGCATTCCCCTGACATGAGGGACTCCCTTTCACAATCTAGCTAACTGAACATACATATTACCAAATTAGCATTACTGTAAGAATCTTCACAGAAAACTGTGTTGACTACTCATCTAAAACTCATATCCCTACTTATTTCATTCAGAAAGAAATACACATTGATGGCATACTACGTTCCACTTAGCACACAGTAAAAAGATATGGCCAAAACTAAAAGTAGCAGGCTACGTGTAATTAAATCTGTTTCCAAGACACTATCAACTGTCTATGCACTGAGACCCCTGGCACTGCAGATATACACAACTCCTGGCTTCATTCAGCCCAATGGCAAAATCTCCCTTTGCCTCATACCTGGCAGGATTTCAGGTAGAAATATGTTCATATAGAATTAAGGTCCTTCAACAGCAACATTGTTGAGTATTACACAAATGACAAACCAACAAATAGTAATTTTTTTTWAAAAAAATAGTACATTATCTGGCTTTTGCCATATAGATTATGCAAGAAAGGGATATGGGATACCAAATAACTTCAAGTTTATTCCTAGTAACAAATAACATAAATTTTTAATTYTTTGAATATTAATGTTAAAATGCCAGCCTCCACTAAGTGGAATAGTTTAATAACCATTCAGAATCCACTTAGTTATATTCAGGCTTAGTTTTATACCAATTTCTTCTTGAAGATTTATTTACCGAAATGATTTTTTTTTCTTCTGTAACACATTAAACATAACGTTATTTCATCTTATTAATGAACAGTATAAATTTTTTCTCAGTCAATCACAAAAGATGACTAATTTATCTGTCAGCTGCATAAGGCTAAATGTCAAAAACGTGTTAAAAGGCCCTAATATACCGTGTTTTACTTGATTAAGAGCTAACTTGCAGAAATCCCAACAATGTGTTCTTGTTCCAGTCTTATTTGCATTGGCAAGCTTTCCTTACGCACTAATCTAGGACCTCACAGGTCTAATCTATTTGCACTTTATCACAGAAGCAGGAACTAAATTGCCACAGCATATAGCTCTATTATCAGACATACTCAATTGCTTATCTGCTGTATGCTGCTACAGTAGGACCAACTTTATAAATATCAGCTTCATGAAAGCAACCTCTTGAGCTGCTTCGGGCCAGTCCAAGAGCTGAGATATTCTTTGAAAAGTTTCTTGTTAAAACATCAAGGAAGCTGATAGCAGTTTTGCATACTCTGATTTTCAAACTTTTTTTTAATAGGAGTAAAATTATTTTTTGTTTATTGCAACGTAACCTTTCTGGTTAAGAATGTTCAGTGCTTAGGAGAGGCTCCAAACTTCGGGGTAAAAAATTGAATGAATACCTTTTCCAATTTAGTTCTAAAATGCACTCAAAAGTGACTAAGTTGTGCTGATTCGTTTCTGATTCCTGACAAGAGAATAAATTACATCAGCAATATTGCTGGAAAAATACAAAGATTAAAAGGAGTCCATTTCAGGAAATTCTGATGCTGTTTTATGGTGTTTACAGTAATTTCTTACTTAGTGTTACCAAGCTACCTAATCACTACATAYGAAAGAAAAAGAAAATCAGAGACAGATACTTGGAAAAATCTATTTTCATTAAGAATAAGAAGCCACATTTTCTAATTCAGAGCCAAAATCTCAATCTGAGTACTTTCAAGAACAATGCAGGAAAAACATAAATGCTCAAACATTTGAGTTTTGGACTTTAAAAATAGTTTCATAATTAATTCATATCATATAATCATGTTTTAATATTTTTTCTTCATATAGAAACTAAGAAAAGCAATTAAATTCCATTTTAGTGAATTGTGGTTAACTAAACTGGTATAAATACATTTAATTTCTATTTGAAAAGATCTTCCCATGATGCTTGTGGAGTATTTTCATCATTATTTTTTTAATTAAAATTCTAAAAACTATTGAATTGACAAAGAATTAAGGTAAAGCCAAAAATTGTGCCTAATCTCAGAGTATAAAACAAGATGATACAGCTGCAAACTAGGCCTGATATAATTTCTAGGGAAAAAACCACAAAACAAAACAAAACCAAAAAAACACAAACAAACAATATATTTCCACGGAAATCAGGTATTCTTGAATGAAAGCAGCATCCTTTCTTGACAGCATTACAAATTTAAATTGGTAAAAGTACTTATGTTGATGCACTTGTTAATAAGAAACTATCACTAAGGGTTCTTGGTTTTGTCCCATTGGGACAAAAATCTATTCCATATTTCTAGCAGTATTTGCAGTGGAAAAAGTTAATAACTGTTGATAAAGTCTGTAGGTCTTTATGGTATTATGGTCTTTATTTATGGTACTGCAGACAGAAATAGGGATAAGAAAGGTTACTCACTGAGAGCAGCTAGGATGAATTGGAAAGCTGGACACAAATAGGAATGAGATACATATGTAAACAGCCAAGGTATTCAGCTGCCAGAAGACACAAGCAAGCTAGACATAATAGTTCATTTGGAACTTCTAGAGGATGCCTTCTGGCTTCTTTCAATGTATAAGTACATCCCAGAGACTACACTTAAGACTGCGAAACCTACCCTTGAAAGCGTAGCCTTCAAGAAACTTACAACGGGAAAGAAATTGTGCATGATTTCTCTGTACAATAAATAATCAAAATCATACAGAGATATGCTTTTACCTTGGAAACTTCCTCCTCATTTTGTCTAATGCTCTAAGATCAAGTACCCTGTTTCTCAAAAGCTCATATTAATTCTACCCTGCAGTGTTGTTTTTCTCCTCTTTTTTATCTACTATATTAATCATTCCCCAACTGCAAAAAGATTTCCCAGTAGCACACATTTAAAACATGACTGTTCACACATTTAAACAAACAAACAAAAAAAATCCACCAGAACCATCATGAAGTTTAAGTTTTATAACAKGATTCTCTCATAAGCAAATTTACCCAAAGAACTTAAAGGGCAGGGCAGTATTTTAAATCTTTTAGAACCGGTATTCTATATTCTAGATTTTGAAGTTTATCATCGATATTGCTATCTAGAATGCCAGCCACTGTAAATCATCCAGTAACTATGTAGGAGCTATACTGTTATGTATCTGCTCAGAAACTGGACAAATATTAATGATTTAATTAATAATTTAATTAAGCTTACAGATCTCAAAATACAGAAAAATAGTCATAGGAAAATAACACAAATTCAAACAAATGAAAATTTTCTGTTAAAATTCAAGTCATATGTTCTTATTCTAAGACAGACACTAATTTGCAAAATTATTTGGGTACATCATAAAATAATTGACACCCTCAGTTATAAAGTTCATTTGTAGTAAAAGGCTATTATTTAATAATTCAGTGTATGTTTTCCTTAGGTTAACAAAGTAGTATTTCTGAAGTAATATAGAACGACAAGCATATTTATGTATAGAGTTCTTCCCTTTATATACTGCCACCTAACTTTTACAAGTAACAATCTCTCCATAAGTGATTGAAACAGTCACCAGACACCATAGCACAACTCAGCTTCATGCCACTTCTCAAAAGCATTGGCTTACAAAAGATACCATGGCCTTCATCAGCTGCAAAAAGACAGAAATCTCTGTGGCAGAGGAAAACATCCCACCGTACTCATTGTGGATGTGTCTCAGAGTAGCCTGCAAACACTGCAGGAAGGATGCCATCCTCATCTGACTGTACGTAAGCAAAGTGACTGCTTTGTACGGAATTCAACCTTAGGGATCCCATGTGAGTTCTGATCAGTTCCACTTGGAAACATCACTAATCACACTGATTCTTTTAAAAAATGTCTGTTCGTATATATCCATGCAATTCCAAACAAAGTAGACATGAATTGCAAAAATACATTTCAGAGAAGTATCTAAGTTTATCTAACTTTTCCAAAACATTAAAACTAGCATCATTTATTGGACTTTGAACCTTCATTACAGCAATCAAATTAAGCTTGACACAAAATTTCCATACCCTCAGGGTCTCTAGTGTTGTCACATTCCAAGTTATCATATACACTAAGAAATTCTATAGCTCAATTTTTAAACAAACTCTGGGACAAATCCTCACTACAATATTCAAAAATAATGCATCCTGAATTTAGTAAAATTTTACAATTTGTATGTCTGAGAATAACAGAATATTTTCTTTTCAGATACATACAAAACTTTTTCAAAATTATAAAAACGTCTACATTTATTTCTTAGTTTACATTTCTTTCAACAGATTTTAGAATGGTACTGGTACAAAATGACTTGAAAACAACTAATTGCCACTAATTTGGGGTAGGTTTTAACGCAGTACTTCTTAACCTTTTGTATTTCTAGTAGCGAGAAGATATACATGTTCTATTCAATAGAACTATACATGTTCTATTCAATAACTCCACGCTTGCTGCTTCTACTATGAACCCCAGCAAACTGTGATTAATTTAATATTTTCAACAGAGAAATACATCACAGTTGAAGACAGATTGCAACTTAGCAAATTACCCCAGCTAAGAAGTATTGCATAAGTGCATTTTCTCTGAAGTGCTGCAGATATAGCTAAGGCAGAAAATGGGATACAAGATTTCTCTGGATTTTGACTTCATGCTCAGTTGCACAAGAGAACTGGCAAGTTTGCAGTGCAACACACTCTGCTTTCTACGTTGACAACASTAACATGATGGTTAAAGGACTGTTTTAAACTCTCAGCTACCTCTATAGGCATTTTGGGAAAGTGACAACATAGACTAATCCAGAAAAGTCAGTTTACAAAGAGAAAAACAGAWTAAAAAGTACTTCACATCATTTTTTAATAATATGCTGTGAGATTGGTGAGCACTGTGTCCAGATTAGCAGTGAAAGATTAACAAAATGCGTGTAACTTTCTTTACTGCATAAATGCTGTAAGCTTACCCACATGAAGCCACAGAAGTAATAGCAATGCTAACTTTTTTCATCGTTGTTGACCAAGCAAATGTTAGTAAGGTGATTAAGCACACAGAGAAATAAAAAATCCAACATTATCATTTTAGGTGTTAGTGCCAACACCACAGTGGCATTTTAAAGTCATATACAGTCGTAAATACCTTTCTAGGATTACACACTGCAGAATGGCACATAATAGTTTAATTAGTTGCACTCACCTGTGCACATTTAAATGATATAATTTAAGATCTGTGAACTGCAAAAAGTGTATACTTGTACTAATTTTTCAGGCATATAAATTCACTTGGATTATCTTGTATTCAAAGTTAACTGGAAGAAAAACCCTGACCTCACTGAAACTGGTAGGAATGTTTCCACTACTTTAAACAGTCCAGATTTATCCCTTCTGCTAGGTATTTTCAAATTAAAGGCATAGAGTTTTTAAAGAAAAAAAAAAAAGTAATTCTCCATTTTTTTATGAAATACAGTTTCTCTTATAAATTAAGTGTAGGAAACCAATAGTGCTAACAGCAAGTCAAGGTAACAGTTGGTACCGTCACTTGCTGTTGGCTTTTCAGTTACGCTCTGCTTAACAAACAAAAGAACAGGATAATCAAGATCACATAGCCATAAAAATACTCAAAACTCTACCTTCTTTAAGTCAGGTGTCTATGACTTCCAGTTCTTTCAGGAAATAACCACTCATCCCATTGACTAAGGGAAAATCTTCCCGTGTCCTGGGCCATTTACTCCGTCCCCATTTAAAAGGACATCCTTCTTTACCTCAGAGTCCTGTTTCAGTTCATCAGCCAGGAATCACCCTTGCTCATCCTACCAGAACAGACCCACCTGCTTTCCTGACAAGGCCCATAGGCTTTGTTACAGATGCCAGACCAACTTAGACATTTTCTGGACACACTTCACCCACAAGAGCAGCACATAATGCTGTTCCATAAGAAAACATTACCTTTTCTGACAGAGCTTCTTCTAAGGTTGCTAGTGCTGTGTCTGTGTTACTAGAATCCGTCTGCAATGACTTCACTCTGTCTTTTAGATTAGTTAGCTGTTTGTCTTTGTCCCTAAGTTGTTCCTGTAGATTTTCAATCTGAAAATAAAAACAKATCATAATATTCATCAGCCTTGTCTTAACATTCGAAGAGGTATGTGGGTGCTAGGATCAATTGAATGTATACATATCACATATATGATACATATGCCTCAGTATACTGCCAAGTTTTTACATGGTATAAAATCAACAGGTTTTAACTTCTGTCCTTTTTATTTTGTTTTCCTTTGCTAAAAAGTATCATTTTCTAATAAATTATAGGAAAAATCTCAGTGCAAATCAGGTATTTTATTATTTAAATATTTTCTGATATTAATCACTTTAGTTTAAGGTACTGCATTATCTCAGTAATTCAAAGTATGTGTGGAATTACCCCTTTAGATTATTCTAGTTGCAATAAGAAGGACAAAGAAAGGGAGAGGCAAAGCGAGTTCAGTGAGCCTTGAACTGAGGAAGAAGACAGATGATAACCTACCTATCTAAAACCTCTTCTTCCACGATGCCCTGCTGTAAAGGAAACTCACCTGGACAGAGATCAGGATGTTTATATTTCAAAAAGCCAAACCCAGAAACAAAAAAAACCCCAGAGAACCCAAAAGCCCAAAGACCACCATTTCCATTCACTTTCTTCCTCTCCATGAAGATTTAAGGTACGTCACTCTGTTTTGGATATTAAAAGTGCTTTAAACAGGTCTAGTTCTTCCTCTAGCAAGTATTTAAACATACTGCTAAGGTACCTGTAAACAGACTGATTTGTTAAACAGGTCATGATTTATAGTGGTTAAGTCAGAAAGGTTTTGCACAAACCATTGTCCACAGGACCATGTGGATTTTGGAAGTAAATCTGAATAAAAGCACTCCGCTTYTGATTGTCATGGCAATCACCTTCTATGGCTGTAAGGCACTATGACCTTCTGGGCATAAGGCAGAGAGGACGTGTGGTATGTCATATGTGTAAAATCTTATTGTCTGTCAGAAGAATCAACCTCCCTTCATCCTCTGCTCCCAGTGCCACTCACTATTATGCCACTGGCATAAAACCAAAATTTGTTCCATAATACTTAGCACAAATAAATAGTAACACGAAAATTAACTAGTCTACTATTTCAGTATGCCACTTTATATAATACGACAAAATATGCCTATAATCCATAAGGTACCATTTGTTGAAAACTGCTTTTAAATATGCTGTTAAAATTAGACAAATTATTACTGTCATCAGAAATTCAAATTCTTACCTTCATCAGTGATTTTACACTTTGGATCACCTTCTGTTACTACTGAAATGAAGTTTTGCTGTTCTTTTCATAAAGTAATGTAATTTTTCTTATGGCCAACGTCATTTCCACTTAAAGCAATTCAGATTTTAACAAGCAGGATCCTTCATAATTACTGTTAAACTGTATTTAAAGGTCCTTTTACAAACCTGAAGCTGAATTCCAGGCATGTGCAGCCCCGCAGAAATCACCAGTTATGTCAATAAAAATTTTATCTCCATACGCAAAAATGTATCACCATAATCAAACACACTTTAGTTTTGGGCATACTTTGGTAAAAATTCTCCTACTACATTATATATGTGCAGGAAAAAAAGTCTGAAGTTAAGTTTTGACATCATATATATCTATAATTAACAAATCATAAAATCCACAGTACAGCTGTGTGCACTGTATAAAGTTTGTTTAAATAAATGTAAGTTTTAAAAGAACTTAAATAAAAATTAAAATAAAATTAAAATAAAATTTGAAAGTAAATTTGGAGGAGCACACTCCAATTAGAAATTCTTTGTAACAGTATGGCAAATACAAATATTGTACCTTTTTTCTTTTTTTTTTTCTTTTTTTTTTCCTTTTTTATATATGTAGTTTGGTATGTCAGATTACTGCTATGGGCCAAAGATTCCACTTGCTCTGTAAACTATAAAATACTAAGGTATATATAGAAAGGTTTTTTGGGAAGACCTGACATAGAATAGCTCACTCTTGTAAACGACCTCTCGTAATAGTTTTCTGTGTGTGTATATTTTATACAGATACAGAAATAAGATACATGTGTTAATGAGTTAAGAACTTTTTATTTTATGGCATGTGTATTAGTCACATCTAAAATTACATKAACTGGCATTCAGAGGACTGCACACTATGTTTCTTACTTTATTTTCATCCAAGTATTAATGATTCCAACAACTACCTCATGACACCCTGTGGAATACTTAAGCAATTGCACATTTCAGCTTCACCAAAATAATTTCTCAAGCAAAAAGGAAATAAAACAGAAGAGAGAATATTGATTACATGTTCTTTGAAACAAAGTTAAGATCTGGTCCTTTATTATCATAGCTTGACCTACCAGTTCTAGGCACCCTAAATTAAAGTACTTATTTCCTATGCACAGTGCTTATCTGAATTCCACAGCATTTACACGATTTCCTTCCTCTTAAAACTAATTTAAAATATGATCCAACCCTTAACCAAGAAAACATGTTCTAAAATTATTCAGCATTTACAAAATTCTTTCCTCAGAGGTAAAGAGAACAGGCAGCAAATTAAAAACATCCCTATTGAATCACAACTGCTTTAAAATAAGTCATTCAATGCATAGTCCATAGATAAAATAAGAGGAAAGGATCTGATTATTCTTCTATTTGTGCTATATAAATCTGAAGGAAATACTTTGATGGGAACAGGACCACACTGGGGTATGTGAAAGTAGAATCAGTACCGCAGAGTATTTGTTTGTTTGTTGGGATGGGCACAGGATTAGTAAAGATCTGCTAATGCAGACAAGATTTTATGACCAGTTAATCACAAAGAGTTCTCTCAAAAAGATTGCAGGAGGAAAAGAGATTGAGTAGTCTCACATGCTAAAATCTTAGAACACAAGATAGCATTTAGTTCTTCCTGGGTTTTCAAAACGCAGAAAGAACAACAAACCCTCTAGTAACCTCTATCATTCTCCAAATTACATTTGGGTACAGGCATATATGTAAGGATACCATTTTATTGCTGAATAATTACTTACTTTTGAGCATGCCTGAATTTTATGACAGGGACTGTTAAGACTTTCTTAATCCTCAAGCACTTATARTTTTATCTGATAGGAAATTAGTTACTGTGTAGTTTTCTCAACATGTAATTCTTACCGCTGTAAACTGCTACGTTCCTGTGCCACGAGCTGTATGAAAAGAAACTGCTCCATTCTTTCTGTTCTTCAGAAAGTGTGTATATTCCCAGAGCTTAAGACAGACTTTATTTCTTTTTAAAAAACAGTACCCTTACGGATAAACGTCTTTCCTATGAGGCATCCTGTCAATAAACTGCAAGTGCTAATCTTGCCACTTTTTGGCGACGGTCTCAGGAATGCTTCTTAAATACTCAAGGGATTAAATTAAATCTCACCCGCAGACAGGCTTTAAAATTCTACAGTAACCCAACTTCTCAAAAGAAAATTACTTTCATTATCAAAATTAAGGTACTGTACGCTGGAATTTGCAAGAAAATTATATAAACAAAGAAAATGTTCCACGCTATAACAATTTGCCTTCAGAGATACACATTAAAGTATAAGAGAGTTTAAGACAGTGTAAGAGAGAATTTATCAGAGAATTCCTAGGCCTAGCTAGTGAAACCATGAAGTCATATACGTAAACTTAGCTCCATATATTTTCCTCTCTGCTCTGTATTTGCATTTTAAATAACTCAGACAACAAGTATTTTGTAACGCTGGCTTTTTTAATCCTAAAATTCATTTTGCTCTACTCTAAATTTCTCTAGGCAGAACTCCTTGAGATTTGTTTCATATTAAAACACAGATCATGTCTGTTCTAGTGAGGTAGATCAATAATATAAGATTAGTTTAATTTAAATTTGAAATTGAAACACAGGGGAGGAAACAGAATTTTTGTATATATCATTTTCATTATTTACTAAAAAAAGATCTTAATATTTTAAGACGACAAACTCTACTGAACAATTTCCCAAGTACTGTTACATTCTACTTTAAACAGTTAATGGAATTTCGAGAAAAAGAGATTTAATAAGCAACAGCATTCATCCAGTATGAGCATTATCTATGACTACTTTAAACCTTAGTATTCATTCTCAGACTTTATCTGCTGCCTCATAGATATACATAACAAAAGACAAAAAACCGTAACAGAAAAAGTTWGGGATAGTTCAAATGCAAATACTCTAAATGTCTACTTACACACTATTTATTTTTATTAGTAAGACTCGTGATAAGTGTTCTGTCTCATATGGTCCTTTTCAGACACATCTCAGTATATCCCAGAACATGAAACCAGCTTTGGTAGTGACTCAGTAAAATAGATGTATCTACAGATGTCCTAACATCTCCGTTCATTTATGTGTGTGGGGGGGTGCATGCATAATTTGTAATGAAATACCCATCCTTAGCCTGAATGACCAGTTAGAAAGAAAAAAATGAAATAATTTTTCCCTACTATGACTAAAAATATTACTACCTGAAAGCTCAATTTACAGAGGTATAGTTTTTAGAAAGCACCATAGATTTTTAGCCAGAAATTTTTAATGAATGATGTACAGTTATTAAATATCAAGTCAGTCAAAGTATTTTAAAAACTACATTAACAGGCTTACCAGCAGCTATTTGAAGTTTCAGTCTGTGGGGCGAGAGGGGGAAGCTATGGCTCCATAGCTTTCCACTAACATTCATTATATGACCTAAATACATTTTTCAGTTGAAGCAGGATTTCAATTAACAAAATGAGTTCATTGAAGGGCAACTTCTGCTTCAACAGTTTGACATTGCAGAATTGTCTTTTGTTTTGAAAGAGACTAGCCCCAAAAGTGCTTCATCATTCAGTACCACTACCTTTCACTTTGTTTTTCTTCCTTTTAAGTAGGTAGATAGACAAGCATTAATTAGCAATATTTTTTTCAAAAGTCAAAATACATATACATTTAGATTCTAAAAATTAAAATAAATGTTACGTTGAAAAATTATACTATAATATAAAACTCTTTAAAATATTATAAAATGGGGTTTTGCTGCTTACAACTAAATATATTTATTAAAGTGTAAGATTTGCACTAATCTTTGTCTTTACCAAGGTAATTGGAAAAAATTACTTGCTAATCTTATCATGACATGATAAAATACTCTTGGATTTAATAAGCACTTCCAATACCTTGATTATTTCTCAATAGAATAAAGCTTCTTACCTATAGTTGCCTACTGCACAATATGTTCTCAATTTAAAATATTTCCAGAGTGCCCTCCTGTTACTACCTTTCAAATTTATATTTGCCAAATTGGAGTAATACAGCAGCATTGTACTTACTTCAGATTGCAACATACCTCACGGTTCAATAGCTTTATATCCTTTAATTTTTYTGCCCCGCAAGACTTTCTTAAACATCAGAGATTTTAGATGGCCCAAAGCATATGACCAGTTCAATCCTACACTGTCAATATGATAGTGGATTACAAAATCAGAGACAGCAAAGGTATTTGTAGAGTTCTCCATAAATTTTACATAACCCTTTAGGTTATGTAAAACAACATTTCCAACAAGGATACAGTGTGTGCCTGAGGAGAAAGCAGTCTCCAAATCAATGGGTTTGTAAGGTTTTCACAAAAGACAATTGATCTACCTGAATAGATTTTACCTCAAACTTCCTTCAGGACTACTGTTCAAAGTAGCAAAGTGCAGCTGCACAGTGACTGTCACAAAGGAGCTAATGAAGCAAATGCTGCTTCAGACATCAGCCCTCACATTAACCTGGTGACAAGAGCAATAGAGAAGTAGCATGAGTTAGTAATTACCCTATTGCTACCTTCCCAACTCGCATAATCCAAACAGGAAAGAAAATAATCCTTCAGAATTTTGCTCTACTTGATAAGTTAAAAAAAAACAGAAAGAGACATACGACCATAATAAGAAACCAGAAAAAAAGGTAAACAGAATATTTTTTCTGAGCTACACTTACATTGTTTCCCTCCAAAGTTACAGCATTTCTATATAACACATTTTCTGCTTCTTCAAACTCATTGAGTTTTTGCCGTTAGGATTACACAGCTGATCAGATTAACACTGTGGTTTGAAAACTTACTTTTATGGTTGTTCTTTATTCTTATACCATCAAAGACTTTTTTTGTTGGTTGTTTTTTTGGKTTTTTTTGKTTTTTTTTTACCCACTACATTTACATTATTAAGAACCACCTGGTCGTGGCAATTTTATCCAATATAACAGAATCATCTTCCCTTTTGCTTCATTTGAAGTTGCTAATCTTTACATGCAAACTTGTCTCTAACAAAGTAGCAAGTGCTTTGGGCCAGGAGGATGTTAGTTTATACAGTGTTTAAGCAAATTAAGGCTTCAAATTCTAATTGGTGTCCTCACAGAAATACTGCAATTTAAAAATACTATATCGTTTCACAAATGAAAATTAAGCATTTGACATGATTTTTCTCCTCAGTGAAATCAATTCATTTCTGGTTTTCATCACATCTTGTTGCATAATGTTGTTGCGTTATTTATTGTATTAATGTATATAATGCCATTTTAGAACAATTCTGTACAAAATAGCTCCAATAAAACAAGACAAACCAATAACTTACCTAAGACATACCTTTCTCCATACTTACAAAATG
Organism: Oceanodroma leucorhoa; assembly: GCA_030449065.1. Lineage (NCBI taxonomy): Eukaryota > Metazoa > Chordata > Aves > Procellariiformes > Oceanodroma > Oceanodroma leucorhoa. The sequence goes on from JASVER010000095.1 coordinate 1,744,415, forward strand.
CTACTATTATCCAGTATTAACACTGCCAACCAAGAACTTACAGGGAAACTATACCCCATGGATTTACGCTGTCCCTTGTAATATGCACTGACATGATAAGTAAGCCAAGTGTACCATTCCATAGAGAACAAATGTCAAGTCTTGGGATGACATACTAAGTACAGCTAATTTTGTTAGGCAAGGCTCTGTGTAAAGACAGTTGTGAAAGACTGCATAAGAATTTGATCTCTGCCTTGTTCAATGGCTAGAATAGATTCTCCTCAAAAAATAAGCACTGTGAATTCAGTTGAAATGCTGAGCTAGAGAAAAGAGTGCTTGCTTCGTGTTTGTTACCACTTGTGTTCCAGGACTATGCAAGATTTTATGAAAGCTATTCACTCACATATTTATCTCCAATTTCTTGTTAACCTGCAAAAACTGTCACTAACATACTAAATAAAGCATTAAAATGCATACTGAAAATTAACCGACATAAAAAGTTAATGGAAAAACAAATTGATATAATGGAGATGCATATTATATGTTTGCACCTGGTATGAAATAATGCAGAAAAGAGAGGGCAACTCATTTTTGTTTATTCACAGGTAACAACTTATGAAGCTGAATGTATAAAATTACAGTAGTGTCAACAGGACACGAGACGGAGATTATCAACTGCATACACTCTTCAAAAGAAATAAGCTATGCAGTGTGTATGGCTAACTCTTTATGCGATTGAATAAGGAAGAAAAATATCTGAAGATACTACCATTAGAGAAAAAGTGGACATGCAAGATGAGATCATGCCTCTAAAAGAGAGAGTTGGAAATTATAACAAATATGCAAAAAAAGACTAGAATACAGACAACAGTATTTTGGATCAAAAAATGATGCTCTTACTACTGAACATTAAAGCTGTAGTAGCAACCAAACGTAAAGAAAATACCAGACAAACAAAAACAAGAGTTTACTCAGATGGTGACAACTGGAGATCGGAATTTTCAAGGAATGAAGAAAAAAAGAATAGGAGACAGGAAGGGAGAGGTATAGACACTATGAAGAAGTAAGTAACAAACATGGGCAGCAGCATTGACACAAAAGAAAAAGTAAAGGGTAGTTATAATTTGATTTGATCAGGAGGATCAACATTACGTACCTAATTACAATCAGGTCAAAAAACATTTCTAAGAAAAATATGAGAAATGGTGTATTCAAGCCTTCTTGGGATTAAATTTAGTTCTACTTCAATATATGCACAACTTTTTTTGTATGAACAAAACCAAAACCTACAATCCAAACGGAGAACTAAAATAATTTCAAAGTCAGCATGCATATGTTTTTGAAAACTGAAGTCTGAAATTTTTCAGCCACTTCCACCACTGTATCATCAAATGCCTTTACTGCAGAAATTTAATATCATCATCTCTAAACAAGAGACACTCAACAAAAGACCAGAAAAAAATATCAAATGGATGCATAAATTTCTAACAACCATGAAGATAAAAACTAGAATAAGATGGCAGTACCAGAATTGGCTATGTCGTCAATAAACTCCCAAGTCTGCCACCAGAACTCTACCAATTCTTCTGCTTCATGCTGAATTCCCCACTAGCACCAACAAGGCCTCCAGGAGGAGAGAGCAGAATAACCAGGACAGGGTATTCCTCTGGCTGTAGATGTTATACTTCCTTTTCAAATTATTAGCAATGGCAGCAAGCTCTGCATAAATATCTTTCATATATTTTTCTCTCAAACTGCAAAGTTTGAGATATTTTCGAAGCCATTAATGAGAAATCAGATACTTATTTTCCAATGTGGCTTTCAGTTCTGACTTGCTTTTTTTCTTTCGTTTTAAAGAAACAAATGAGGCTGAAAATTTCATGTACAATTTTCATACCTAGGTTAACAGTTGGACTCGATGATCTTAAGGGTCTTTTCCAACCTAAATGATTCTATGATTCTATGAAATATTAATAATTGGTCCCAATACTTAATTGTTATTCTGGAAAGGGAAAATAGAAGAATTCATATTTTTATTTATATTTTTGTATTTTTACAATGTCTGAAGTATAGTATGATTGCAATAATATATTGAACTTGATTGAAACTATTTTTTCAGAACTCCATAATATAATAGGGAAACGCATTTCTTACATTTCCTTCTCCCATTAGTTGGTAAGTAAATGAACTGTTTTCAAAATTCTCACATACTTCACAGGTACAGTAACCTGAAAAGAAATAAGGTCTTCACAGATTTGCAGTACCAGAAGCCCACTTTCCACAGAAACTCTACAAACAAAATTTCGGCCCTTGAACCCCTCTTAGCTGTCACAAAAACACAGAGCTGTAGGGCTCTGTCACCTGAACAGGACTAATAGTTGCTTTTATACTGTAACTTACTAGAAGTGTTTTGTCAGGTTTGCTTACACCAAATCTCTATCCTAAGCAGCAAGTGATTTAGGAATACAGGGGTATTTTAAGGTCTAGAAGACATTCTTCCTACTAAACAGTTTAGTCCCATATGTTCAGTCTGTCTATCCATCCATTTGATAGTCCACTCAACACATTCACCACAGTATGGCTGTAAAGAAGCAAAGAACAAAAAGGATATGATTAATGAAGACATGAAATTTACATTGGTATCAAGCTTCTGAACAGATGTTACACAGTAATTAAACTTCCCTAAAGTAGGCTGAGGAAAGCAAATAAGAATCAAGAGATCTACTCACATAATGCGCAAGTATTTCCCATGTCATTATATGTTCTTTATGATTCAGTTTGTTAAACATATGGAGTATCAACTGAGGATTAGTAAAATCTTAAGGAAAACAGTACAGAAGCATAAAGTATCATTATGGTGTCTAAAGAAAATCCAATAGGATTGGAAGTTTACCTAAAGAAAAAAAGAAAATATATGTGCCCATTAATTTGGGACAGAAACAAAGGTATAAGGAAGGAAAAGAACCTATTAATAGTTGATCACTAAGAGACAATGTAAATCATTTACTGGGAATATGCAGGCATTGCATCTACCTGCAATGAAGTGCTATTACATGCGACTAGGAAAAAAAAAATGTTATAATTGGAAACATCAGCCTACTATCTCATGTACATGTAGAAACTGAGAGCATCTTATTGCATCAATAAATAGAAGTAAATGKAACTAAAATTGGGGATCAAAAGTGGTAAATATCTTTTCTGCTTCTTCTTCCAAAACAAGCATGTTTGTTTGTTTTATTGTGCAATCACTGCAGGAAATATTTCACCCATTTTTACTTACTGTGAGATTCTAGATTCATTCCATAATACAGGATTCAAATATACGGGTAACAGGAAGGATTCAGAGGAATCAACAAGCATTAAGGAAGAAGACATGTGTGCTAAGTTTTCATACAGAGAGAAGAAAACTCCCCTAGGGCTGCTTAGGGAAGGGATCTGCCCTCAAGTCAGCTGATACGTTTACAGAGCTATAAAAGCAGGTCAGTGGGCGAACTGAGCCAAGAGAGGAGAAGGCTGTCACACAGAAAGGAGCTCCTGGACTGAAAGCTTGGCTTCTGTTGCCAGACTCCAGCTGAGAAGGAGCTGGAACTTAATGCTAAAATTAACCTTCACCAGGAAGCTAGCCAAAAGAAGCCTGGGCTGATAATATCCACTTGTGTATCTGGAAATACTCAGTCTCTGTCTCCTTCTCGTCAGGGACCAATAAATTCTCAGAACAAAACAGCTTGACTCTTGGACTCTTCTAAGCAGGACTCAGAGTCTTGTCAGACATCCATTGAAAAGTTTTTGCTCTCATTATATGTATTTATTGTGATATAATTCAAAATGCAATAGGTATTTTCCAGATAGTAAATACAATAATACAAAATGGACTAACGCAAAATTCCAGTTATGACACACTAAGAGGTGGACATTCATTCTTAACAAGCTAGTGCTTCTTATAACAACTGTCTGTATATATTCAGGGCCAGATTTTCAAGCTGGGTTGGTTGGGTATGAATTCCTACGTCTCACAACATTTTACATGTTACAGGGTAATCACTGATTGCTGAACTTTTTTGGAAGTCTAGCCCAATTGCACATTGACAGCACCTGAGAAATATGACCTGTATCACTTCTCCAAGCTAACCATGAAAAATCATACCTTTCCACTCAATCCTACATTTCAGGTATTTGAAGATATCTGACGATTTGTTACTCATGGTCAGTTTTGTATTATTTGGTGTAGGTGCATATAAAATAGGATATGTTAGCTTACACAAGAATTTTTCAAGATTTTGCGTGAAAAACTGTTACACTATGTAGTATGCAAGCCAGAGAAGTACATATACCCTAACATACTCTAGCGTAAACTCGCATGTAGAAAAAAGCTGCTCTGGCATACTTATGCTTTTAATACAAATCATTTAAGATTAACAGTGATACAGATTTTAGTTTGTATCTTGTAACTCCTATAATGTCTGTATCAATTGAGAAGACTTGGGGGCCTCTGCCCAGATTAAAAAATATAGCAGGTCTCATAAAAAAGTTAACAGATGGTGGGAAGAGAGAGGCAGCAGGTAAGTTGTATAGACAAGTGTTAGGCAACAGAGAATACTGAAAAGGGAAACTTCAAAGGAAATAAGAGTAAGAAKAGGCACCTCAAGAGCTGCAGAAAGAGAGCAAGAGACAGTAGTATGGGAAGTCTTCCAGAGCAGTGAACACAGAGAAATCAATATGCTGGATAATATGAATGGGAAGTAGCACAAGAAAAAAAAGAAAAAGAAAAAAAACAACAACCAAAAAAAACCCCAACACAGATGTGCATGTTGTGTGCATTATTTTAAAATACACAAATATATAAAGGGATATATATATATATATATATATATGGAAATAGAAGAATAACATAAGCTTTAAAATAGATGACCAATCTGTTCTGAAAGCAGATTTAGGTTTTGGTATCCAAAGTATCACAAGAAAGAACCTAAAAAGCTTATTACCTCATTTTAAATAAAATTATTTCACTTTACAATATGTTATTAAAGTCAATTTTATTAAAGTCAATGTAGTTATTAAAGAGCAATATAGCCCTGATAAATTCATGAGAAGCATTCATCAGCGAAAACAAGGCAGTAAAACAGAAACAATCTCCATCACTAAAASACTAAAAAGAGCTTAGAAACATAACAGAAGGAATGATTTACCATAACTTATCCTGAGTTATGATGTTACATACGTAGGAAAATTATTAAGGAAGGAAAACAGACAGACATCCAGAAAAAAAGATTTCTTTTTAATTACAGAAAAGAGCCATCATCTAGAGTTCTGAATAACAGGCAGAAACCTTACAAACTGTACTTCRTTTCAAAGTGAAAAGGTTGAGCAGGTTGTGGTGTAGAGAGGCTGGAAGCCTGGCTTCATCCCTAGAGAAAATGCAATGTTTTCAGTCACTGAAATCATCCTTCAAATCCTGCTTGTGGGCAGTGGAGTGCACTATGATACTCTAAGATCCTTTCCAGGACTGTGGTCTATGTTACACCTAGCATTGAAAAAACTGTGGTAATTGAATTTCCTTTCCCATTTGAAGGCTATCCAATCACTTAACAGATCTCCTTGTCAATCTGATTTCATGCTACTCATTTTCTAAGTTTTACACTGCCCAAAATAATTTCTCCTCTTCTGTGATATTTATAACTTCAGAATATTAGAATAAAAACCTAAGCTCTATTAGTTTTAGCCAGATACCTGTTCCTGACAGGTCTCTAACTATTCTTATTGTCTAACTCTTTCACACTTACATCATTGTTTTGACAATGAGATGTCTGAAATCAAGCATGGTTTTTCAGGTGGGATGACACAAAGGCCATGTAGAGAGAGGTTATCATCTTTTGTTCTGCTACCCAGTATTTCCGCAGACAGAAATATTGGCAATTTTTAATACCACATCCCATTGCAAATACTCTTCTAAATTGGTATTAATTGCTCCCTTCAGCCTCCTGGCATTTACACTCCTAATTTCTTTTTCAGGATAGTCACCATTTCTTTTGCCCCATCTGCATTTAAACTTTTGGGGTTTTTTTCCTAATTGAAACACTGAATATTATTTTCTAAATTAAAATATTGAAGACCATATTTGAGATAAAAATCTGCCTTCTCACTCCAAGTAAGTTCCTCTCATCTTAACTGTAGTTGTTCATTTGTCTTTTTTCATACTTCTTCAATCAACTTCAATCTCAATCAATGCTGGGATTTTTTTTTTATTACCTGAAGGATTTTTTTACTTTTATTCTTGATCTCTTATCTTCATTCTTTCCATATTCACTCCAGAACTATGGTTTATAATAAAATATTTCTAGCCTAGAAAGTCACTGCTCCATTGATATATCATATACATCTATGTGGACAATCTAGCTGAAGAATTAACACCAAATTTAAACTCTATCATAATCTGTAATCTCCCAGTTTTTCTTGCCTATTTTTCATATACTTTTAATTTATGTACATATGCATTTTTGTTTGAATTTCAATACATTTCAATACATCTCTCATTTAAGCARCTCCTACAGTTTTTATTTCAATGAAAAGCTATGAAAGATACAAGAGTCTAAACAAAAGCAAAATAAATGCACATTTAAACATTACACTGCTCTACAGGACAGTGTAACAATTATGAGTATAGCAAATGTCTAACATTTACTGCAGCATGCTACAACTAATTTTATAGATGACTCTGGCCATAAATTACATTTTAACAGTAATTATATATCTCCTTAGATTAATAGTTTCATAACATGCCTTTTACATAGAACTGTATGAACACATTAAACATATTTGGTATAAATACTTTAAAAGTACAAACAGGGAATTCACGTGAAAGTTAATGTAAACTTTATTTGATTGTTCCAGAACACAGAAAACTCTCAGTATTCTTTCTTTAATTCAGAGACTTTCAGATAAGTGTACCGCTCTTAATTCTAAATGACAAATCGATTGTATAGAACTTACAAATCACAGACACTTCTCACCTGAAGGGAAAAAAGTGTAAGTACAGCGCTTTAAAACTTTAATCCTTAATTACATACCTCCTCCTACAGTCTTACAAAATATTTCAGTTTCCAATATTCTCTTATTTCCCAGTTTTCCTGTAAAATATTCTAAATAATAATAAAATACTTCATCAAAATCAACAAAGGAAAAAATACTAAACTTTACACTTCCTTACTCTCAGAGTAAGGAATAAGGAGGCAGACAGGTTGAAGATGGAGGAAGGAAGCCCTAAAAATGGAAAATAAAATAAAAAAAAAAAAAAAAAAAAAAAAAAAAAAAAAACCAACAACCAAAACTATAACAGCAAAACTTTTTACAATAAAAGTAAAAATAACAGGCCTACCCCCTAGCTACTATAAATAAAGGATGGATATATTAATTCAATACAGCTATATTGATTTGTACTAGAAGAGCATCGTGCCCTTAGAAACTGCATTCAAGAGCTTGTAATAGAGAATAAAGTTTCACATGGTACTATGAGTTTCTTTAAGTGCCAGTGGTAAAAAGTAGGAAAAAAACCGTAGCAGCAGAGCTTAAACAGTTAGGCAGGAATTAATTAGAAGTAATAATACCCTTTATACTGGAAAGTTTCCTTTTAGCTCCCTGGTTACAGAGGACATCTATATTCATATATAAGGGATAGTGTAATGACTTTACATGAAAGAAAAGCTTTGCAGAAGGATAACATGTCTCCCTGCCCCCTTCTTTTAAAGATGTCTTTTCTTAATCATTCTAAATTAACATATGGTCAATGTGCATAGATTTCTATCAATTAAGAGTTGGAAGTGTTCAAAATGTTGTTCATCAGTGAACCAAGATTCTTGTTACTATGAGACGTAATTTAATATTTGCACTATAGCTGTACGAAAGACAATGCACATATTAAGTTTCACCATTAGTTACTGCAGGCGAGACAGCCTTTCTATGTATAAACCATCAAAGCACCACTAAACTTAAACTGAAACGTTAAACGCAGCAACTTAGATGTCTTTAATCAACATCTGCTGAACAGTTCAGATTTTCTATAGCAGCAAAGATAACATAGCAATGCTTTCATATAAATGTCTGAATGGGAAATAGAAATAATCTGAAGTAGTTCTGTGTTCAGAAGTTCAAAGATAGTTTGCTTTTGGTATGAAAAAAATGTTCCTCCTTTTTTTTTTTAATCTTTCACTGAATTTCCTTTATCATGTATCTCCTCCTAAAAACCAGCAGGTTTGTATGTGTAACTTAGCCTCATTCTAATATCATCAACTATAAAAAAAATAAAGGAAAATTATTATATAGTAGATCTATGACACAGAAATACTTTTTTCCCTCACCCAGTTTTTCATTAGGTCATTGATGCCTGGGATTGATTAATCAATGTAGCCATCCTTATTCATTTGGCTTCCTTCATTTTCTTCATTTATTGTAAAAGCCTTGATGAAAGGATCCATGAAGAACACTTATTGGCCCTTTGGCAATTACAGGAAAATTCATTGTAATATCCTGAAGATGCATTTGGAGGTCATCTGCTATTGCAATGTCAGTGACACTGACCTCATACTATACTAAAATTGATAACACACTTGTAATATTTTTTCTCTGATGTATATTTCTTTGCTTTTTATGTCAGATATTTAAAAGCTTATCTTAAATAATTATATAGGATGGTAAGTAGTTTCAGCAACTGTCACATGCAGTTGTCTCTCCCATAGCGTTAAGACCTTGTAGCTCCATGTTCACTTCTGTTACTGCCTGAAACATGTGCCSCTCTCCATGGTGGGGTTTGACAGACACTAGATAAAACCTTCAGAAGAGTGGCGAGTTAGGAGTTTTCAGTTAAAAAACACTTGGAAGTCCTTTAGAGACGATGGCTGTATCAAAATATATTACACAGATTGACTACCTTATCTCTGTAGTTCTGCAAGCATTAGAATTATTACAGAACTTAATTTTTGTCAGGCTTTCTCCTCAAGAACATGCTGTAAAATTCTTTAAAAAAACTTGAGCATTTCTTAACAATGACACTACAAGAGTCTGACAACACTTCCATTTTCAGTGTCTCCCATTCAGAAGATGATAGATACTACTAACGGTCTGGACTTTTTAAATGATTGAATGATGGCCAGCTCAATGCTAAAAAACTGTCAGACACAGGACTAAGCATATATAGAGATTATTTTCTACTGCTCTACTCAGAGAATTCTTATTTTAGCATTAGTACAAAAAGTTAATCGGGTAGTCTATGAGCGTTAATCAGGTAATCCGTAAAGGTATATTAAAACTTAAGCAAAAAAAGCAAACCTTCCTGTTCTGTTCCTGTGCCTTTTTGTGGTTTTGGGGTTTTTTTAACAGGTTTTGCAGCGGAACACGTAAGGCACAGTGATAACCAGTGACTGCAGCACTGCCCATCCTTCCCTGACTCCAGATCCCCTCCCAAAAAAACCACAGATTTAGTCCTTGATGAGAAATATGTCCTGTAGCATGAATTGTAGCACAGTTCTCAATAAGAAGAAGATACATTTGTCAGCATTAAACACTGCTGCCAGCATTACAATACGCCCAAAGAAGGAGAAATGCTCCTGCCTTGCCAAGGGGAGGCAATTCACAAGGATGATGGTATGAATTGGTTCATTTTGCTGCCCCGTCTGCAGTTAGCTGTCTATGAGGTGGCTCTTCTTCTCCCTCCCCAAAGTTGGAATGATTTATAAGGACTCATGGAAGGTGTTGCAATTCATACATTTCAAGGCAGAGGCTGAATTATATTACATTTCATAAAATGACAGTATACAAAAATTAGTAACAATTAAAGAGTGTTAACAGTGAAAATTGCCGAACGTGTAAAATGTCATGCAAGAAATCATGTTTTGTAAATGTAACACAACTTACAAATCTAGCTCCCATGGATAATTCACAGGGATGATCTCTTTTGCAACTGAATTAGCAAACCCCTGTTTTCTATTACCTTCCTATGTAGTCTAAATTCTATACTTTGAAGTTCTTCACATTTGTTCAGCTGCTTACTATCACATCCACCTCCTGACATGCAAAAAATCTGAAACTCTCAAAAGTCATGGATTATTTTTTATTAAATAAACATTCAAATCAAGCTATTTATGGCTCCCATGACAGCCACAACAAAAATCCAGACTTAATCATAGATTAAGATTTTGGGATAGGTCACAGCAGGTATTTCACTCAAATTTAATATGTGCTTTTACATACTCTCAGTCCTGTCTATCAACAAGCAGCTGCTTTAAGATGAATAGTTTACAAATTCATGTGGACCTTTAGCAGCTTCTCACCCTCACTCAAGACCAGCAGTAGGCACTACAGAGAGCAACGTATAGAAGTTCCCATGGTGTACAGTCACTTTGGCATGGGGTTAAACACAGAGCAATAAAGGACTTCGTGCCTGTCTGGGGACATGAATGGAGATTTCTGCTGTCAAATTAAGGCATCTCTTAGGCAATAAATATAGTGGGCCTGATTTTTCTCCCAGGTAAATAAGGGTTTACACTGGCATAATTACCTTTAGTAAATTTACTGCAGATTTATTCCTAAGTGAATGGCAAATAGGCCCAGTATTTCTTTCATATATAAAAGATTATGCAATGTTATGCCATTTTTCTTTTTACTTTCCAAGAACTGCTTTACTCCATTCTCTTTATTTCACTTTGATCTTAGCACTATGCCTGGCTAGGCGTTAAAAATTAAAGTCAGGTGTGCTAGAAGGAAGTGAATTAGATTCAGATTCCTTTCTAAAGTTGGATTTATTCTACTCATATTCAAACACACCATTGCTGATTCTACCACCAAGAAATACATACTACTTGGCAACAAGAAAATTATCAAAGCAATCTGACCAAATTGGCACCACTAGCTCTGGCTACATCTGGTAACAATAATGTGAAGGGAGAAGTATGAAGATAACAATTCTCATTTATTGTTACCATTAAACTTATCTGCATGTGTACTCTTAAGTCTTTGAACTTCATGCTTTCATAAAGCCAATAAGAGATCCACTCAAAGGTGAGGGGTGATGCTTTTCCAAAAGTGATAAAATATCCAATTTACTAAGGTATTAGAGTCTCTAGTCACAGACTGCTCAGACTGCTCACAGACTACTCGGACAGCAATGGAATACCACCAGGAAAGCATGACTGCCAACATCAAGGAGCTTTAGCAATGCGTAAATTAAGGTGTTTGAATTCTATGCCAATAAAAGAGTAGAAATTTAATATACTATGAAATTGGTAAAAACCAACTGCTAATGTATAAGTCTACCTTTTACATTTATTAGGAAATGTTTCTTTTTATTTCCAGATATAACAAACTTGGATATACATTAGGTCAAGATGCGGATAGGCTGAAAATCATACATAAGATGTACCATTTCTGAATCACTCGAGATTTAAAATTGTCTTCTCATGGATTTTACGGCATATAATTAACAAGCTGATGAACTTATTTTCCTGAGAAGTATTTCATAAAACKACAATTTGCAATTTTCTAGCAATTTTTAGCTAAAATATGCTAAAAAGAAATAAGGATCATTAATAAAAACCTGGTAGCAACACGTTTGAAACAGTGTACTATAGCCATGATACAGAATCATACAGACCATTTATTTAGATTCAAAATTTATCATTATACTTTGCATATAGGCAATGTTAGTAAATTTTGAACTGTGTCTGAGACTTAGTTTTAATACACCAAATTCCAGTATGAATGGTGCATTAGTTCGAATGAAAACAAATAAATAATATCTAAATATTTTGTTTGCTCAATTTTGTAAATAACATCCTCACTTTACCTGAGCAGGAAGTAATTACGGCTTTGAAATACTCCTAGCATTAGCAAATATCTCCCCAAACTAGTAGCATCAACAGTTGCTCCCACTATGCCTGTAACAGTAAGAAATATATATAGAACATCTCCAAATATACTAGCCTGACAGGATGCACAGTTCCCAGCTTCACGAAGGGTTATGTTGAAGGTGACAATTTATGTATCCCAAAGGAAAAAGATATGAGTTAAACATCTCTACCAATATTGGTGTAACCACAGTTATGCCGTGTAACAAAATATGATACACAGAATAAAACAACTGTTGCTTTAGTTAAAGTATTACTTGGCAACATATTCCCAGCTTGCCACATTATATATTCTGAAGCTAGAGCTATGCTTTTAACATACATATATTTATTCTACTGCAGAATATGTCTAAAATGGTAATCTAATCCAGCGGGTCTAAATTTTGGAGCCTGGCAGAGAGTACTTCCTATACTCAGTTACAACAAACACAGAGAAATGGCTGCTGATTCAGAGAGGCAGCTGCAGCGTGTTCCTGTGAATCCCCCTTTTCAATGTCTGCGTCAGTCAGAAAAGGTGAGAAGCCACCCAACATCCTTCTTCCCTACCACAAATCAGTCACCTGGAGCATGGAGCTTGAAAGAGCTTTCAAGAAAAAGATTAGCATGTAAATAAGACATACAAGCCTTTTGGGTTTGTGCAAAACTTTGTTCCATGGGCTACTTTTTGAAGGATCTGATTTTGTGTCATTTAAATGAGTTGTCAAGGATTCAATGGTAAACCTGTCTGGCAGGTATAAAACCAGCTGAATCTGTCATGTTGAGACAGTTAGGAAATAGTCAGGCTGCCACTCAGAGATGCAGTTCCAAGAGCAGTGAATCACATGAATACACACCCTCCTCTCAGTCAGCAGCTGGAAAGTCAAAAAAAAAGTTATGAAAGGAGGATACCTCTCTAATGTAAAATTATTCTCAATTACATTTATAACACTCTCCCTTATTATTTTTAATTCCAATCAGCAGACTTCTATTACATTTCTTGGAAGACTATTTCACAGAAAAATATATTTCTTAGGCAATTCTGATTCTCCCTCATTCTTTTTCGGATATGTAAGTAGTCATCCATTTCCCTAAATAAATCCTTTGCGTTCTTCTGCACCTCCCAAACATGACAACTTCTACTTTCTTTCTGCCCAGTCACACTATACATAATTTAGCTCTTTCACACTTCAAAAGAAATGTCCTCCAACTCTATTGAAAAGAAAATATTACTCTTCACACAGCTTAAAATTCCCAGCATGCGAGTTGGCTGCTTTCTCAGCATGAATAAAATTTAGGATCTTATTTAAAGATAACTTTGTTAATTAGTATTGACATTTCAGAGCAGAATGGCAGCTTCCTTCCTCGCCAACAGCACTGGTGTCACACTAGCAGTATGAAACCCTTATGTAAGTATCTCATTAAGCTCAGTCCTACTTTGCAAATGGCATACTGTTTTTAAGAGTACTTCTGTATGCTACATATAACCTGAGTCTTGAACTATTCAATGCTCTTCATTTGAGCTGCATGTGAAGAACTCTCTCAAAACTAGCTAGCATAACTTGATCTAGAATAACTTACATTATTTACACTTAAGGATTTATCTTTAAAATTCTAAATACGTGATCTACACATACACATTTACTATTTCTCAAAAAGTGATCTTTTTTTATCTCTCATTTATATATTGTACTACATCATATTTTAGATCTTACAACTGACTGCCTCCTTTCTGTATATATAACTACATTTATAAAGTTATTAATGTATTAGTTAACAATGTATGTAGTAACAGTATCATACTACTGTGCTAAAAACTACACAAACATAAATATATGACAGCATCTCTTCAAAGCACTTATTTCTTTTTCAGCCTATTTCTTCAAATAACTAGTACTTTTTTCACTTTCACCAACGATCTCTTACCCTATAGCTCCCAAATAAATTAAATGATATATCCAAAATGCTCAGTTTTCCATAGGTGGCATACAAAGGCAGCCAAATTACTATTTTAAACTTTTAGGATTTTAAAATACAATTAGGATTTTCAAACATGCAAACAAACACGTTCCTTTGTTACCTGTTCAGAGATGTATATTACTGGTACATGAACCAGACTAGTTTGACCAACTGCAGTTTGACCCTGTTTCTTGAAAAACTGCATACACGTTGCTTATTGTAATATTTTCTGACAAGTGAAGGCCATCCCAAAGAATAGATGCTTCCCCTCATATTGGCGGAATAATTACTGTAAACGAAGACATGCTTGCAGTTTCAGCTACTTATACTGAAATCTAGTGACACTTCTGAATTCTTCCAAACACCTGGTACCAAAAATCGTCAGCCATTTCATTAATTTGTCAGCTGCCATTGATAAAGAGGAGACCTGCTTAGACATGATTATTATGAGCAGATCTCCAAACAACCTTATCACCAAGACCAGGTGCAGTCAATATTTCTTCATTTATGGAGGGTCCATGATTTACAATATAGCTGATATTCAAAAATTACCATTTTTACAAAACTGGCATTAGATAAAACAGGTTTTAGATTTTATAATCTCATGAAACTTCATTTGAGGAATTCAGTGATTTTCTCCTGTAAAGATAAGTGCTTACTTTCAAATAGGTCAATAAGCAGAAGTGTGTAACCCAACTATTGTCCTTTTGAAGTGTAGCCTTGAACAAAAGCAGCAGTAGCAAGCAGGTTATCGAGAGTGGCAGTAAACAACAAAATGCTGGGCTTCTAGCTTCAGTGGGTAGCAAATTCATTGGAAAAGACAGTAGAGTCAATCACAGACTAGAAAACTTTGTAACGATCATGTATTTCAAGGTGCAAGGACTTACCTAAACTCATAGCTATGGTTTTAAGGCTGGATGATCATTCAGGCTGGCTTCAGTAAGCGAACCTATATTAAGTCACATATTTCCAGTGACTTTTTATAACCTGTGAAAACTTAGAAGTGTAGTGTGTTACAAAGAATGGGAAATTAAAGAAGCTAAAGGAAAGTGCCTTTGTTGACATTGTTCTCAGTGCCTCAGTGTACAGGCTGAGAGCATCCAAACAGCTGCATCAGTTTGGCTTGAGTTTTTTCTGTATTTATTCAGATAGCCTCAATGTGTACCACATGCAAAGTTTAAGGGTCACAAGGCTGCATTTTATTGTGCAGAATCACTGAGGATTCATTTTTTTGACAATGTATTGGGATCAATAACACCACCATCCTAGATGAATAATTGGTTATATTTAGTTCAATCTCACTTTCAGACGGCCTTCTCTGAATAACATAACATGATTTGGCAAAGCTGCAAGCATAAGCAGCCAACAAAGTACAATTTTGTAATACTCAGTACACTGAATGCTGTATCCTTAAAGTGGGCATATATTATTAGAAGAAATACTTCTTAATGTAATACACAAGTCAACAGTCACCATAGCAGCTTTGAAACATCAAAACTTTCATGTTACACCAGAATGACTCCCTATGGTTTTTTTAACAACACTGGTAATCTGAAGTCAGAACATTGGTCTGTTTTACAGAACAACTAATTAGTTCAGAATTTGTTGTCTCACTCCAGAAATACAATAGAACTCTGATTTGGTAATTGCAAAACCCCAGTTCACATAACAGTTTGTTTACAGTGTTCTGATAGAATTTGACAAAGTTAATAATAATGTCCTCCATCATGCACTCATGACCCCTTTACAGGATTATGAAAATGTGCTCCCAACTGATTAAACTAAGAAAAAAAAAAAATCAAAGGCATCTTCTATCAGCTATGTGCTGGCACTTTCTACTTGTTAAGATCAAATGAAAGAAATTGGTCTCTTAGGTCTTCCCGGACCATTCTGGATTCAGAAGTTTCCGTTTCAGTGGTGTTCCCAGCCAGAATTCTGGCATCAAGCAATAATACTGATGCAAATTTCTAACCACAAGAGTAAGACTCGTTTGTTTACGCTAGTCTACTCCTAATCTCACCCTATGTAAATTTCCTCTTTTTTAGAAGACAGCTAGCAGTAATGCATACAATTAATTGTACAACACATTTTAATTTAACATGAACTGGACAATATCACCTAGTGTGCACAGTCCAGCCAGTCCAAGTACAGATTCCAATTATTACATGAGAGCTAAGACTTTATGACATTTCCTACAAATGCTAATTAGCTGGTAGGTTAGGGCCCTCAGTCATGTAGCACTTCATCAATCACAAAGCTTAAACTATTAAAGATGGAAACTGTAACATTTTACATGAAAAGTTATGTTGCAAGTCAAAGTAGAATATTATATTAGCCTCCTTTACATGGTTTTCTTTTATAATAGTCCCCACAAAAGAATTTCCACAAGCTGTTGTCCTAATATGATCCAGGTCTACATCCTCCATGCTGTTCTTGTCTCAACAGCTACTGTTTTCAACACTGAGACTCATATTCAGAGTATATAACTGTTTTTTAAAATATCTACAGATTCCTAGAGGAAAAAACACACCAGGTATAGCCACTGTATGAAAGAGAAAATTTGAGAGCAAAAAGGGACTTGAAAGAATCATCATCCAGTTCAGCACTTCTGCCCTTCAGCCTACAACTCGGCCATATTCATAGAACTTGCACGTTCTGGTAAGAAATACATAAAGATTTCTGAGGTCTGCCCCTCTGCATGCTAAACTGACAGATATGAGGTGTAAGACTAGCTTTGCCAGGTTAAACAAGGCTATTAAAACAGCATACCCAACTTTACTGGCACTAAAATGGAACAGTGGTGCCAAAGATTCTAAAAGAAAGAAATATTAAGTAATATTGCACCTCTGACATTGACATAAGTTTATTATTACTCCATGCCAATCTACCTTGATCCAAATCCTCTAAATGCATGCTGTTCCAGTGCTGGGCCTCCCTTAAGCCTCCGAGTTATACTGAATAGTGTAGCAGTTTTTCAATTTGGTCAAAAGTTACACCAAAACCACAGTACGGAAGGACAATGCATCATTAGCTCATTATCTAGCCCATTACTTTTTTCTGCAACATGTTGCCTTATGTGTGTTCCTATGCCATTCCGTGGGACTCACAGCTGTTTTGTTTCTTCCACACCTTTGGTAGGGGGTCCTCAACGTAACCTCTCCTGTCCTCCATGTATAACAACTATCCAAGAAAGGAGAAGAAACAGCTCCAACTTTGAAAGGGAGCTTTCCTGGTTTTGGTTTGGTCTCCTTTGTTTTTTCCAACATGGCAGGTAACAGTAATGTACACAGGAGAAAGAATATAGAATTAGAAATTGCATCTCTCCAAGTTACATATTCCTTCCTACTCAGTTTCAGGTTATTACCGACAGAAGTACTTTTAAGCACTATATACAAATTCTTCCTTCTTCAATTACTTGAATACAACCATTAAAACAAATATTATTTTAGGCTGAGTGAAGCACTTCAGGCTGAGTGGAGAGAGATGTAGCCATCTATCTTGCATCAGCAAATGAAGGCACTAAAATAACTGGTTATTCACAAGTCCTCATATCAAAAGTAAATAAAAATGCACAGATATAAAATTCGGCCCTGCACAGAAAAAAAAAAAAAAATGAGACAAGCATTATAATATTACAATCAGAAGAATCTAATGTCTAGAGAGAACTTAGGAAGAAGAACTAGAAGCAATTCCGTCACTTTCAGAAGGGTTTTCATGAGAGTAAGACAGCAACCAGGGCAATGTCCTGAAAGAAGGTATGTAAAGGCAGGACAATCCACTTCAGGGCCCAGTAACTGTTTCACCTCCTAAGTGTCACTTGAAATGGTCCATGTTGCTTTCCACCCACTGAATTCTCCACATATATGTGCATGATGAGAACAAATTAATTTCTAAATGCTCAACACGCAAATGTCTGGCTGCCATCACTTGAAGTGAAAACAATAGCAGAAGAAGTGGCCAAAAGGTCAGAAGTAGAAGATGAGCAAAAACTGGAGGAATGCAATAGGCACATGTAATCCAGCAAGGAGTAAAGGATAAAAGCATAATTAGATTCAAGTAAAGCATGAAATTACTGCAATCAATATATATTAAATACTTTTCCATCAAAATTTATTCTTTGATACAGTTGCTATTGGAAAGGTACGTTCTCAAAACTGGAAGAGACGTATATCTCACAATCTTTTTCTTAAAGCAGAGCATCCACTACCAGTCTATCTGAAAACCCCTGAAAAGTGACTATTCAAAAATATTACAATAAGAATACTACAGCACTAGGAATTACTACTATACATAGCCCAACATATTTCTGAAATAACACATGACTGAATGAACAATCTGCCTATGGTCAAAAAGGAGCTGTGTTCCCTTTGCCTTTGACAGAACATAAAGACTCTATGAGGTATGAATGCCCTGGGACACATAACTTCATGTAGTGAGGATAAAATTATCTAGAACAGAAAGGCACTAATGCCAGGAAAGCTTCTTGAAATAAAGTAGACAGACACTGAATATTTTCCCTCCTACATGCAAGTATTGTGGTCCAGAGATGAGATTGCATCTGCTGCCAAGGATGCTGGGATGCTCAAGGAAGCTAATCATGAGAAGTCATGATCTAATAAGCACTGCCAAAATGAAGTTCAACACTTGGGTTAACTAGACAAGTAGATTATTTTTTTTTTCTAGATTAATTTAAAAACCTGGATTTCCACTGGTGACATACAAAATTTTCTACTTCAAAATTATACACCAGACACATGAAAAGTAAACAGTTAAAGCATCCTTTATAGTATCATACTCTAGATTTATTTAAATAACAGGGGTGAGTAGAACAGGATGATATTTCAATCAAATTTTTGTCTCGTCCAATTATCTGTGAGTGAATTTTTTTCCAAACATTGGAAGTGAGGCACAAGTAAAATAATGATCCAAAGCTGAAAATGTGACCTAAGGGTCATTTTAAAAATGTATTTTCCAAATATGAAATTCTTTTCCTATAAACCAAATAATGATGTAATGATGATCTGATTAGCATTTTTGGGCATGCTAACATCTACATATTAAGATAATGTGGTTATTAAAAATGCTTCAGAGAAGCAGATCTACACACAATTTTTACGTGATGTAAAAGAACTATTTTTCTCTTTTTTTTCCTTTAAGTAATCATCATAATCCATTCTTCTCTAAGTAAACCCAGTATTTAGCCCACAGCAGAAAAACTGAACTTCAGAAGCCCCCTGATGAAGCATATTTACCAGAATAAAAACGTCAAAAAAAATTCAGGTGCTACTTCCAGTTTTAAAGAATCAATTTAGTACTAACTCTGATTTTGCACCTACTAGTTAGCAGGATTTATTTGTCACATTGTATACTAGAGCTTATGAGGCTATAACGTGTTGACTCTATGATTTAGTGAAGAGAGATAGTGCAGTTTGAGAGTGATTATTTTCATTAAGAAGCAGATGCAAAACAGGCAAGACCATCTGCAAGCCCTAATAAAATAGCCATGATGTATTAAAACCAGAAAAACACACTACATTGCATATTTCTGAGCACATAGCCATGACAGACAGTGCTGACAGCTCTGTGAGAAGTTATATTCATCACACAATTTTGATCACTGAATCCACATTCCCCCTACGGATCCATTTCCTCAAGATCTAAATACAATACCAACTGTAAATTGTTGGTTTGTTTGGGGTTTCTCAGAATACAAACCATAAGATGTCCAAAACTAACTAGCATTCAGCATAGGATAAAAGGCTTGAAGGTTGCTATCTTTACATCATCAGCATTGCTAACAAGGCAAATATTCAGAAATAAGATTAAAAGTGGGTGAGTACCTATATTCCAGTTTTGATAGGCTTTATTTCCTGGGCCTGAAAAAGCAGTCTTCTCAGTTTCTGCAAAATAAGGACTTGGCCTTTTAAAGACTGTATTTAACCAATTGCAGACAGAAGCACAGCTAGACCATGTGAACCCTATACGAATCCTGGAGGAAAACCACAGTAACATGAACTACTCACATAATAACAGAGAGTAAGGAGTAGACATTCTTTGAGTGGCTGTAAATGGAGGGGAGAAGTAAAGTAAAATGTAGTGGATGCCAGGAATTTTTTCTCCATTTATCTGCATGTTCACAAGTGCATCTATATACGACAGAGTGATACACACGACACCCATCTGCTAGCATAAATATTTTTGTGAGAAAAAGGATATGGTAACTAAACACTCTGCTACTGTATGCAGAACCCTTGCAGGGCTGCCTTTCCAGGAAATTCCCTCCCCAACCCCCCAGGTGGAAAAGATAATGATTAAATCCAACTTCCCAGAGAGAGTAAATGCAGTTAGCTAGATCTGTGGAAAATTAGAAATAAGACTAATAAGGTTGTTCAGAAAGAGCCTCCCTTCTTAATGTCTTTAGCTTACAGGAAAAGCAGATAATTGACTTAATTTAGGCTCCTTCCCCACTCCCCTCCTCCCCCCAAAAAAAGTCTTTAAAGAAAAAAAGGAGTATTCTAATCTTTTAGCAGTCCCACATATTTTATTTACATTATTTGGAAAGAGTAGTAATCAGTGTTAGTAAGGGTAACAGAATCCCTCATGTTGAAGAATAAGAGGTTTAGTCAGAATTTTTAGGACTTTCATTTAACTCCAATAATTTTGAAGAAACTGCAGCACCTAGTATTTTTGTGATACAATAGAATTAAGATATAATACTATAGAAATGATCGCATGGAAAACAGTGAAACATTCTGTATTAGAAAACTACTTGACTATTACAGACTTACTCCTTGCATTTTTTTAATATATTAAAAGTAATATGCTATAAGAAACAAATATATTTCCTTTAAATGTGCCTCAAAAGTTTTACAACATATCCTTTCATCAGCAATCTTACCTTTTTTTGAAGGACATTAATTTTTCTTTCTTTTACTTCCAACATGTCTTTCATATCTCGAATCTCTCCAGCCAGGGTTCCTTTCTCTTCTGTGAGGTCTTGAAGTTGTTTTGTTTTTTTATTGAGAAAGGTTTCTTTTTCTTCCAATCGTAACCGCAAGGCATCAACCTACAGTAAATAAACCAAACATATTTAGGTTTTAGTAAAGATCGTTAGCATATTTTATTTAATTTTTCTAATTCCCTTTTTGTTTGTCACTTAAGAAATGTTTTATTTCTTTTCTATGTAGATTTTCCAACTTTATCTTGGACTAAGACTTTGTTTACCTGTTAAAATGTAATAAAAAATGAAAGCACTTTTAGCACCAAAGCATGAATAGAAAATGTAGAGTAGTCAAAACATGAAATAGCATTAAAACAGTCCTAACTTGACATATGCATAAAGGACTCAAAAAACCCTAATTACTTTGACTTATTAAATATATAACTCATTGAAAATAGTGTTCTGTATCCTGTATTTATTTGCCCGTTAAAGCCATGAAGTGGGCAATCAGCTACTACAGCCACTACACAGGTTTGGGCACAGATCAATAATCTAGAAACAGAATTATTTAACAAAGACACGGCAAATAGGGAAATTATGAGGTTCTGCATTTTTCTCCAGTGTATATCACACAGGTCTCTTAACAAATGGGCCTTACTGCACTTCTCTGTAGTAAGCACAAATCCCTTGTCAACCAAAATAAGGGATATTCCAAGGATTTTCCTAAGCAGTAATGACTTAATAGAGAACCTCACCAAATTACTCTACATTACATAACTGCTTTTTTCCTTTAGAAACCCTGAAAAAAAAATTTAAAAAAAAGAAAGAAAAAAAATTAAAAGCATTCTAACAGCCCAGAAGGTGTATGTAGCCTTGATTTTCCCATTTCTTGCTGTATAAATGCTCAAGCATGCAATTTTATTGTTCCCTTAACGCAATTCAAACAGCTCTCAAATTATGGTCAGGCAAGTACTTGCTGGTGGTCTGGAAAAAATCTGTAGATCACTTGAWACTGGTTACTATTTGTATACAGTTGTTTCTATAAGCAGCTCTACTGCTAATTGTAATTAAAAGCTTGGAAATAAAAGCATTTGGAAATATGGAGGAAAAATAGCTGACTCTCTTCCATTACAAGAGGTGTCATGGTGGGGGGAAACAGCAGCCACATTCAAGGACAGAAGCATAAATACTATAATCAAAAAAGAGAAAAACATTTGGTGAAGCAAGGAACAAAGTGGCAAGAGAAGGGAAAATCTAAATGACAGGGTACCTGTTCAAGGAACTGGAGAAGGAGGGAACTGGCTCTTTGGGGAGTATAATCAAGAAACAGGAAAGTGTGCACAATGTGACAAGGCAGACATGGCCACAGCGGTAGGCATATACACATGGGTCCAGGCAGAAACACACAAGGAACGTCAAAATAGGGGAAGRAACAAAGAGCTAGACAGGAAAGCAACTTTTTTCAAGTAGATTTAGCAATCTTACTTCACAGCTTCGCATTCCTAGTACCTTTTTTAGYAATACCTTTCTCCATAAGCACTGCCTAGAGTAGTTACCACAAGGTAAGATATGATTCCAAATGGAAAATGTGTTACTCTTCACACTGAAGAGGAGAGGAAGCAGTCACTGTCAGGATGCTCACTGATACAATCTTGGAGAACTTTGAATATACTATTCGGACTATTGGCTCTCAAGAACTTTCAAAAAGGTATTCAGAGTAAAAGATCTTGTCACAGCTTCCTTAAATTAGAATATAATAATGGAGTGGAATAAAGCAAATACTTAAGTGGTCTTACAGTGATGTGATGGTGAAGTGGAGGTGAAACCATAAGGTGAAATTGGAAGCGAAAAGTAGAGCTGGAAAATGAAGTTTTACAAGTTTTAATGGTGCAGCTTTTTATATAGTAGAGAAGAACAAGACAATTAGGAATCAGTACCATAATAATTCAAGAGTATAAAGATACTGACTGTAGAATGTAGGGGGTTCAAAATATGATGCATGTAATCTTTCCTGATCTTGATAATTAGCAAAGTGAAAAAGTATACATTTCACTGAAATGGAAAGAGCAAGCAGCATTATTCCTACAAGAACATCTAAAAAAGTGTATGGAAGGGTGGGCTAAGTTGAATAGACAAATGAAGAAGAATTGTAAAGGGAAAAAAAACGAAGTTAAACTGAATTGAAATGTACCTCTAGTTTAAAATATTTATCAATTTCTTTGTCTAACCTAAAATACGCTGGGGGGGTGGAACTTAATTCACTAACACCAAAGAAAGAATTATCCATCACATAAATTCTACTCAATACCTCTGTAATAAAAGGTATTTTTGTAGTAAAATAGTAGACATCTCTATTCATTAAAGCCACAGAATATGTTTGGGTTTAACCATCAGTACTGCAAGAGTTGCACCTTACATGCATTGATCGCTTCAGTGAGCATTTCCACTAAATCATACACCTTTCCACATTCTGGTTCAAAAATGCAGTTACAAATGAATCACTGAGCAGTTCACAAGCAACACAGCATTGAGTACTGGGTGGGAATATTTTTGGGTAAAAAATAGATTTCATCATATATCAAGTTTTTGAAGACCAAAAGAGACACTGTTTGGGTTTTTTTTAATATGAGCTTTATATTATTGACGGCTAATTTATAGATAAGACAATACAAGAAAATATAGTATACCCATGAAATTTTGTCATCACTTTTAAACATCATAAGAGATCAACAAAACCAACCCGCTGTTAGTGTTAAGCATTATGGATTCAATTCTGCATTCCTTGCACAGTCTCAAACTCCCAAATTCAAGCCTGGGGTACAGAAATCAAGGAGTTTATTCTTAGTGAAATATTTCAGTTTTCCAGAAGGCTGGTTAACACATCAAAACTTAGAGACCAGGAGAGGAGATACTAAAAATACTGCTATAGACCTACTTCTACATTTGCCCTTCCGCTCCACCCAAAGAGAGAACGACGCTATGTAGCACAGAAAGCACACAGAGATGGCAGCATGGGCATGGAGAACCTTTGCAAGGTTTGAAGGTATGAAATTATAATTTGACATTATAATTGTATGCAAAGTGGAGAACTAAGATAAAGAGAGTGCAATCATTTGTTATTACAAAGACAAGTTTCCTTGAATAGACTCCATTTTTCTGATGCTGTTTTCTTCTGCAGCTCTGAAACCATGAGGTGTTCACATTAAGTGGACCCACACAGGCTTGTTTTGGCTGCAAGGTATGCCATTGAGAAGACAAGGTTTGGACTGAAAATATATGATGTGGGAATCTAGAAAAACTCTCCACTTGCAAGGGAGCTGCAGGAAGTCAGGCAAGGGAGAAATTTTAGATTCACTAACCCAAATTTCAAACATACAAATGTCAGAAAATAAAGAACAAGGATTTAAAGTTTACGTTACCTAGAAATTCATAAAGTTTATTCATAATAAAAAGCTAGATGGAAGTAACTGAAAGGGCACAAATGTTAGTTTAGCTTTTTAAGTTCTGCAGTTGGAATAGTCAGAAAGGGTCATGTGTATTAAGCACTTTTTTCCTTAATTAATCAGAATATTAGTAAAGTACAAAACAATCAGCAAATCTAATTTATTTTTATTTATATTCTGAGTTTTGTAATGCTAAATTTATTCAAAGCAAAAGTCTTTGCAATGCCATTTTAAAAATTGGTTTGGGACCAATTTAGATGATCTATTGGATCTCGAAATGCATTTTCTTCCTGCTCTTAAAATGGCTCATTGCTTTTCTATACATTGGAAAAAAAGATTTATATTCTACTGGAATTATTTTATTTTTAAGACTTTTTTTTACAATATTACAGTAATAGGATCTTGCAGTTTGTAAGCAGTGTGCAGTGTGAGATTCAAAGATAACTTTTTAAGTTAGAAAACAAGAAATAGTAGTAGCAGCAAACTTTCAGACCTCTTGTAATAAACATAAAAGACCTCATCTGAAACTCATTACCACATCTTCTTTATACTTAATTACTTATTTGCTTCATGTCTGAAAGCAATCCCTTAAGTCAAATCACAAAAATCTCTGTTGGGCCTTCAAGCTGCAGCTGAGAAGCTCGTCATAACATTGCAGCGGGAGCTCCAAAAGGGGTTGTCTTCAGTCAGGCGCTGCAAAGTCTCATTTTCCAACTGCCACCAGGCAGAAGCTTAATGCTTGAAGTCAAAGGGAGTTGAAGGTGATTAGACCCACTGATAAACAAAGCACCGATACCATTCCATAGTGACTGGGATAACACAGAGGCTTACACATGTGCTGATACAGTTCTGTTCTGCTTGGCTGAATCAGGCAGTTTCTGAGTCAATAGTTTTTTCTTCTCTACCCATCCAGTCCCCACCCTAAGGGCCGAGCAGACAATTCTCACTCTTCTTCACAAATTTCTTTCCACACACCCTGTCATCACGGCTCACTAGATTCAACTCGGGAATGGGGATTTTAGGCATTAAAACTTGGGAGCACAAGAAGGAGGGTTGAGAGGATGAGTAGATCGTGCTGAAGTCCAAGCCTGTGAGTGACAACCTGTGTGGGAAAGGGGAGCAGATCCCTATCCACCCCAGTTTCTCAGACCCCAATCCTGCCCTTACGCAGCTGTTAATTAAAGCATACCACATGACTGAGCTTTTCTGCATTTCCTTTCACCACTAGCCAGCTCATAACATGACTAACACATTATTTCTATTCCCTAAACAAAGACACAAATTCAACCTGGAGGGACGAGAGAAGGTGCATGGTGGTTTTCTTTCACACCAGCAAGATATACAAATGGAAATCTGCAGCAGAGCCGCAGTCTCCATCTTTCCTTTCACTGGGTAGTGGTCAGTCCATCCACATGAAAACCTTTAAGTTATCACAAGGGTTATGACCTCAACCGTGCCACAGAGCACCAGGCACCTAGTATTTCAGAGTTGTCTGGGCTGACTCTAAATGCAGAAACAGATTGTTTTCTTGTTAATGTCATAAATAGGTTACTCCACATGCCTTCATGTAAATAGCTGACACCTTAGATCAATTCTTTCAGCTCCATGGTAACTTTTTAACACTTATTAATGAACACTCATGTGTTTGAGGTGAATTGCATTCTTCCATAAGAAGTTGCACAGGGACTTAAGAACTGAATACATTTAGACGTAAGTGGTATAACTTCTGCCTAGAACCCCAGTTCCCACAAGAGATTGCTCTTAATATAAGACTACCTTGGTTTTCATTTAAGAATTCATTTCTAGCCTTGGTAGCTTCAAACAAAAGCTTTAAAGCACAACTGAAGTGCAGCTTCAATTCTAAAAGATTTGAAACAGCCAAAGAATCACGATCCCAGCAACCCCACTTCACACAAGGACAGTGCAAGCGTTGGGAAGGAAAGAGTATGGCATATCCAACCACAGCCTTAGATGGCAGATCCTCCCTTCCAGTCCCAGTGTCTCCTACCCCCACTCCTCCCTCTTTGGCAAGTGAGTGGTTCTGGCTGCTCCAGAGCCAAAGAGGCCATCCTCATTGCTAACACAGAGAGCTAAAAGACTTACACCACACGTTCTCCGTCAGAGACTCTGACACTTCCATAACAGTCCATGACGTAACCTCTAAGCCACAACAAATCCAGTGTCATACTTAAGAGGTTAAACTGCCTTATTTCCCAGCCCTTTCCCATGAAAATGGGAACCRTAGGTCAGCAAATGCTCTCCTGTTCTAGCTAGAATTTGAGTTCCACAGAATTATGAGGAAATTCCTTCTTAAAGGAATTTCACCTTCCTGGTGAAACAGAATCTTTCTTAAATACGGTGAGAAGCTAGTGACCTGGATTACTGACATAGCATTTACCATGTTTCCATCTGGATCATGGAGATTCAAACTAATCTTTTGCAAACCATACTTTTTCCTATTGTTTTATAAGACAATACGTTATTTGATGCTCCCTCTTTTTTTCCCCTTTGTGCAGAAATATTTTAACCATTATATATCATACTTAAAGCCAAGTGCATCTAAGAGCTCAAACTAAAACCTTTAAGATCAGAAAAGGATAATATTTATAACACAGCATGGGTTTTGATCTGTGTCATCCTCTTCTCCCTGCAAGTACAGGAAACAGAATTATCTCTAGTCTTCCTCCCCAGAAGCTATAATCCACCTACACAATGAAGCCCAAGCATTTTGATAGAATAGGTATATCATCCCCCAAACTAACATGCACAGCAAGGAGCCATTCTGAAATCAGTGCTCTACATGAGTTTTCAGAGAGGCAAAACTCTGAGCCAGTGCCAATCTGGGACAGTGAATAGGCAACTCATACTGTGTGTGGTCTTAGGTGTACAGATTTATTTTCTATTCACAGGAATGCAATGTGGAGGTTTACAAGAACATCAGTTATGTCAGTCATTTTCTCCTCGCCTAAATTCTTCTTTCTGCCTCCAGTAATCATGAACCAAGACTTTTACATTTCTCATAACACAAAATAAAACTACCTCAGCCTGAACTGCATGCGACCTTTTACTATATGGTATCTGTTTGGTGCTAAGCATGTATGACATCATTTCATAAGTCAAATATGAACCTCCAGATGGTGTAAAATCAAAACGCTGTTAAATCAGTTCCTCATCTCATGGAAGACAAGAAGCAAAATATACTTCATTTATAGCCACGATGACTTTACCAATATTAGAAATTATCTCTTCCCTGAAAATGGTACCGTGAAATCACATCTCCAAAAATAATGAAACAATGAAGTACTTTAAATGGAGCATGCCAGTACACTATGAGAAATGTCTGCCATTTTGTTACTCCTCCTTTTACATGTATGGCATTTTAAATATAATCTGAAAGGAAATTAAATATGGGTTATTTTACAGCATCAGATATATATTTTTGTATTTGAAAGGATAAGGATTTCTGGTACACAAAAACCCTCTCTTTGGCTTTTCACTCAACACTATGTAATTTTAAGAGTCTTTGACTTATTTTTCCCAAGCTTTGGCAGTACATTTACTAGTAAAACTTGGCAATCTGAAGAACACCATCATTTTCCAGAAAAATAAAGCAAAAACAGATCTGATAGCTAACACATAAAGTGTTTCAAAGACCTCTGTCCAAGTAAATTGCTTTTTAATTTTGTCTAACTTCTTTTTCCTCAGCAACTACTTATTTCAACTATTTAATACAATAAACTCTGTCACTTGCTCTGGAAATATACAACACACTGCAAAAACTTCAGAATTGGTTTATACTTTAGAAAGAAAAGTTCATGTAAGTGGCAAAAATTGCCAAATTCAAGTCGAACTTTATTAATCTTCACGTCATCACCCACCACTCATGACCAGCTCCAGTAGTGACATCTATTTCTTGAAGTTCCTTACTGTTAACTGTTTACCTTATATGCCATATTCTATATATCATTTATGAAAGCGTTTTTAGTGTTATGGAGCTTCATGAGGAAGTAAAACATGAAAAAGCACTATTGTGTTTCACTSCTAAGAATTATTTATTTTACCATCATAAATAAATACATTTAAAGCAAAGGTTTGGCTGTATTTTTTTTAAAGCAATTCTGAAGTTACGAGTCAAGCACCAAGTGTACTGTGGTACCGCACCTGGGTAATAGAGAAGGCAAACTAACCCATTGTCAATCTCCCTCCTAAGCCGACCTCTGTTCCAGCACACACTACAGTCAATATTTGCCACTGTGTCCAAGAGCCAGTCTTCTCCCCTTTTGTACTATCATTCTCTCCCTTCCTGATGACCACTGCAGGCTCCACAGGGCTGTTGACACTTTTCTGTGCTACTATTTGCTCTCTTAGTGTATTATGCAGCCATTTTTAAGGAACCACTTCAGTTAATCAAAAAACAAACTTCTATTACAAATCTTAGTGCCTGTATTTATACATCCGTATGTATCTGGGGAAATGTAATATACTAAATTTTGATTATGAAAACCAGTTTAAACCATGAAAAAAAGAGCTGCCACTTCAATTTTCTATACAGAAGTACTGAACTGTGAGTACAGAGGGCATATCCTCACAGCGGCCTTTTTGCAAATATGAGAACTGAGTTACAAGTATAGAAAGGATATCGTGTGTCTTTAAAATGTCCCAGCTGTACTCTCTGCTTCAGAGCTAGTAAAAAAAACCTATTCTAAAATACAACAATAAAATGAAAACTATCCTCTCATCATATTTGTCCCTCATTTTTCAGTCTGATGTGATAAACGTGATTTTTTTTTTTCAAAGCAATGGCTGTACCTGGTAATCCATAGTATAATACATCCATTTCTTTCAAAAACATCTGATCTATGTAAAATTCAAGGCAGAAAAAGCAGAACGTGGCCACACTTCGAAGCTGAAGACACTTGAATTTTGTACGATTAATATGCTTTACATTCTTATTCCAAATTGAAACTTTAGTGAGTTAGCTAGCTTTTTCCCTTCGTAGAGGAAAATTCCACTTCCAAGCATTATTTCAACAACACTCCCATCCCTATTACTCTGGCTATTATGGTTGCTCTAGTTTACATTTTAATTCAGCAAATTATGTTATTATAGAGCTGATAGTTAACAGGCTTTATATTCTTTAAAGGATAACCTATTTTACTGTCATCTTTCCACTACTTCAGTATTTAAGAACTGACAAAAGGAGAGGGGTTTAAAGCAGCTGAGTACATTGTAGTTGAGGGGAACAGACAGCGAGCAACATTAGATGGTTTATAAACACAGGACACTGTTGGCTGTTCACATGAGGAAAACAAACTCATAGCATCTCATACCATTTCCCTCACAGAATCATTCCCAAGCTCTTTCAATCCTTCTGTACAAGGATGGGAGAACCACCTGATGGTGTAATGCATCAAATGCACTTACTCTCCTTTACTTACTCCTTGAAAGATGGCACCCTCAGGTTTCATAAAGCTCCCAGCCTCCCTCCCCAACAGTTTACCCAGCCACCGTCTCTACTAACCAATCTTCATTTTTCTTTCATTCTTTTTTTTCCACTAGACCAGATTATGCTGCTCTTTAAAAGAGAAAATTGGTAATACTGACTGGTCAAACTACACTAGAAAAGGTTTCAGCTGAACCAGAGATTGTAGCCAAGATATAAATGGTTCCCTCAGGCTGTTTGAAACTCATCCTTGTGGAACATTATATGCCACAAGGAATTCTGATCATGTGTAGCTTATCAATGCAGCCAACTGCCTAACAGCTGTTTTATTCTAATTTATATCTTTGCCTACTCCTACCACTAAAATTAGGTAGTTTAAAGCAAGTAGTCCAAAGTTCAGAATTTAATATTCAGTTCAGTTCCAGCAAATTTTGGAAAACACATGGGAATTGTAACTCATGTGCTAATACTAAAAGTTTTTGCTAATAAAACTTCCAACACTAACCTTACCTCATTGAACTTACCTCACTGATTTTTATGCTCACTGTAAAACTATAGCTGTCATAATATTTTTGAATTACTGCAAAAGGAAGTCAGTCATTCCAGAGTCAATGTTATTTAGCAACATAATGATAGTTATAAATTCAAAATACTTAAAACCAATTTACAAAACTATCAATCTTGGAAGCTTTTAACTTTTGAAATTTCTTTCTCCAATAACATTCAAATTTTATTATACTGTAACAGATGAAGAGAAAGTGAATTAAAAGGCCACAATGTTCTTTTTTAAAGTCATGCCAATGCATTTAACTGCTTCATGAAAAAAACATGTAGAATTCCATAATAGTGTAAGAATCATCAGTAAATATCTGTTAGCTTTATACATGATAAAAATAGAATTTTTACGTGAACTGTTTTTCTCAGTTTATTTTTTTTAATAGTAGGAGTCAGTTATTACAAATAGTTGACATAGCAGTGAAARTGTGATTTTCAAAAAGCACATTTAGGTTTCTAACCTACTCGAAACATTCAAACAAAGGAGGTGCCTGTAGGTAAACGTCTCTCCAATTGAGCTAGAGAGCTTGTGTTATGCTTGCAGGGATGAGCTGTACCCTTGACCTCTCTCTCAATTTCACAAGTTTTGAGTGAGACACATCTCTCAGAGGAGAATTTTATGATTCACCCTGTTCTGAGATTGGAACACCTGTTTATGTCACCCACTTGTTTACCAGACATTCCTACATCACTAGGTCCAGCTGGAATCAGCTTGGCTACAAGCTTATCTTCCAGGATCTATGGCCAGCTCATAAATAGAGTGACATAAAACAGCTTGGGCAATATTTTTCATTTATTCATAAGAACACAGTGAACAGAGAAGAAGGTTAAAACAACAAGCTAAACATATATTGTTTACTTTAAATATAACACAGCGTTTTCTTCAAGAAATATGCCATTTTGGCTTTTGTATCTTTCCTGCCCACATTCTTCCAGAGACCAAGTTATAGCCTTTTCTCTGCAAACTGCTGCATTTTTCTCCAGAGTGAATAAGCTTCTAACTACTTGTAATCTCTCTGATTAAAAATTCATCTCTAAAATTTTCCAAATATAAAAGCTGAGAGTGAAGTCCTCTCTCTCCCAGCAAGCCAGGCTCCATAATCTCATAGACAACAGTAAACATCAGCTCGTTTGATATCGACCTTGAGTACCAGCAAGTGTTAGAGGTCTGCGCTCCATCACTTGTCCTCAATCCAAACCTTTGGTTCTCTAGGCCCTTCTAGAACTCCGAACTTTCTCATTACCTCTGGTTTTCGAGGCATGTAGGACAAGGCAACCCCCTTGCTTACCGCCCTTGCATATATGAGGCAAGAAGATATTTAGATGGACAAAAAGGTGATGTGGAATATTTGGCATTCCAGTAGTAATGTTCTGAAGAGAAAAGTTGTCACATAAGTTAGGAGGTCCATTTTGGCTATTTTTGGGACTGATGCATAAAGGAAAAAAACTCAAGGAAGATTCAGTTTGCCAATATCTGGCATTTCAACTAGAGCTGGTAGTATGCTACCAGACCCTCCTACAATCAAGTTTTTAAAAAGATAAAAGGATAAAAAACGTACTTTTATGAAAAGATAAAGAGGTACTTTGCAGGAAGATTCTGCACTTAAACATGCACTTATTCAGGAGGTCTCTGTCCTCCATGCAATTACAGACACCAGCCACCCTCTTCAGAAAGGCCTAGTCAGTATATTATTCTTTGGGGTTTTTTTCTTAGCTTCATAGTCAATCTTTTTTACCCATGCAGATTTGGGGTGCATATTTTCTTGTGGTACAGAGCTGTATCAAAATACMCTGTCTACACGCTGTTTCTAAAACTAAGTTCCTTTTTACAGCATGCAGCTGAGTTTGGGTGATATATAGAAATAATTCAGTTGGTAACAGTACACAAATTAAGAATTATTATAAATGCCAAGTGTTTGCCTGGAGGAAAGACAATATGTTGACTATACAATTTACTAACTGTAAAAACAGACTGCACTGACCACACTGTGTACAAAGCTCTCYGTCTTTATCTTAATAAATTCAGCTGAACTATGCAGGCATATCAGAAACATGTAGACCTCAAATCAGAGGCCCCTGCGACAATAAGACCTACGGTGAGAAACAGAAGTCAACCTTCTGGTCTGCTCT